>JAQFYM010006777.1:0-11253 GCA_034694785.1 Agrenia bidenticulata
TCCAAATCCTGTGAATTATTCCTTATTTTCTCGGAAATATTGTGGGCTAAATGCGCTAAACAAGTAATATGACGAAGATTGCTACATATTTCCTTTAATAATTTACCGGTTGTAATCATGGCTTGGTCTGGTCTGATATAAAAACGAGAAAATTCTCAGTATCCCAATCTTGGCCTAAAAAACTATCCAAACATTCAAAAATTATATTAAAGTAATTTTGTGCGGTTCCAAAGCGAATTTCAATAGTGCTTAGTAAAAAAATATCAGGGGCTGAAAATTATTTGCATATTCCAAAGATAGTACTTATCATGGTTTTGCCTCTTGGAATCGTAGTAGAGTCACACTGTAAGAAAAACTTTTTGTTGTTCGCTAAGTTCTTTAATTTCGTAGATTTTCATAATATGTTATTCAGGCAATATTTTCTGCCTATAATGTGATGCGCTGTATAAGGAAAACCCTAAATCCTCTTCGAAAAATTTTCTAAAATCAGGGTCTTCGATAGCACATAAACAGTAGTTTAGACAATTCATACAATTTATAAGCCTTTTTTGCATTTATGGCTCATTATTGAAAGATACACGTTTACAAATTCCACTATTATTATTAAAGATTTCTAGCCTTTTGTAATGAAATTCAGTCTTGACATGTTTTTTAACATTTCTAACACCGAAACTTGAATTGAAATCAAAGTTATGACTGTACAGTCTACAGTGAATTTTGTCATATGATATTAATAATTCGCTATTTTCTTCGAGTAATTTTTTACAGATGCATATTCAATTAATAAATTTACTTGTCACTAAAAATATAGTAAAAATTGCTTTTATATACGTTAAGGGAGGAAGCATTTGGCGGTAAATATATGGAGGGATCACAAAATCAATTGTTATATATAAAATTCGAGTATACATATGAAATTTAGTTTATGTATATTCGGATATGTCAAAATGACAATATAGTGGTTTTTTTGTCTTTTAAATTGATTCTGTTTGATAAATTTTTGTTGTTTTACCAAGATTATATTTTTTATATTTTTTACAACCCTTCCTCCCATGTACCTGATTTTATTTTTCAGTGGAATTTACAAGGCCTAGGTATTGCCAAACTCCATGGGTATTTATTTGGAAAATAAATAATTACCCATGTTTTTTTTTACCCTTAAAGTAAAGCTGCAAAAACCATAGGAAAATAGAAAGACCCTGCAATAGACCTATTTTCTGGATTTGTCACATATACTTGACACTATAATAACCCTAAATTCATAAAGCGTCGAGTATTTTTAACACTAGAAAAACACAATTTTTTGAAATTGTCAAAAGAAATTGACCCTGTTATAATTAAAACATTATATGTTGTGCACGATGACACTACGAACAAATAAAGCAATATGTCAATATAGATCAACGTTCTTTAACTTGAGTAAGCATACCACCCAGTGGTACATAGAAAAATTTAGTGGTACGCGGGAAAGTAAATTTTAAAGACAGACATAATTATAAATTTTACAAAAAAAAAATATTATTAATCCTTGTTATGCTCGTAGACACTTTAGACAGTTTAAAAATCTTAAAATTATGAAAGTGATTTAAAAAAGAAGGTTGCGCGTATTTCTCACTGATCACACCCTCAAATGCATTTTATACTGAGCTTTACTGTATGATTTTTAAAACACAAAAAAACTTCAATTTTATAGAAAAAACATGTGATAGTGATTTTAAGTTATAAGAAAAAAACTGTACAAATAATCTACAAAAAAAAAATCAAAAAAGCATTTATTAAAAAGACAAATGGTACGCCGTTAGTTTTGTTTCTTAAAAATAGTCTCGCAAGAAAAAAAGTTTGAGAACCCTCGATACTGGTCGATAACATACCTATCCAAATACAGTTTAGACGTGCAGATGATACATGTGTATGTAAGTAATGTTAGAAGGGTCTAGCGCTGTATATTTTTTTTTTAAATTCATTGTAAAGTTACTATTTAATAATTTTTTGTCTTCATGTTTGCTTTTGAACCATCAAAATCAGTTTAAAATACTGATTAAAAAATCCAAGCACTACAATATAAGGTTAATTGCATAGTGTCCCTTCTTTCTTTGCATTTTTGCGAAGAATCGAATTTTTTTATTGGTAATGTTGCAAAACTACATAATGATAAATTTAGTTTTACAAAAAAAACACTTATCTATGTATAATACTAAAACCATGCAATTAAAGTACAATTGGAATCGTCACAACATCAACAAGAACAACAAAAAATTAAAATATATGCTAGCATATTTAGTAAATTTTTGGCCGAAACAATGTAAAAAAATATTACAATCTAAATTTTAGCATGCTGTGTCAAACACTCGTCTATGATACTGCTGTTTTAGTTTTTTCCTTTTTGTAAAAAAATTATATATTACGCTCAAATTAGAAAGTGTTTTTTATTTTTCATCCAAAGAAGATTCTTTCGACATGCTTATAAAAAACTATCTGCAAATTTTAAAAATGCTTTAAAACAATATTTCACCGCAAATATATGTACACATGTCTTTAACCTAGTGCAAACACAAAAATATTATAATTTGATTGTATAATATTTATCTTTTTATCCATTTTGCCTTAAATCTAAGAAAATAGGAAACCCGTATATGATACTTTATACTTTCTTGTGCGTGAATTTCATTAACAAACAGTTGATGATGTATTTCTTTTCAATTATCATGTGTACAATTGTAGTTAAAATGCGTGTTTTGTAGTATTTTCTAAAAATAATGATTATTTTTGCAAATCTACAATTGACATTTAGTAGTTTTGCAACATTTTCAATAAAAAATGACATTATTGGCGCAAACTACAGGCAAAAGAGTACTTTTGCATCAAAACAAATAATTAAAGTTTATTTAACAATACTCAATAATTCTTCTTCGGTTGATCAATCACCAAATCCATAAATTAATGTCAAATAATTTCTTAAATTTTGCGTAAGTATATCAAAAATGCGTATCTCACTAATATACGTTGTTTGCGCGCAAACTACTGCTAAAAAAATAATGGCGTGGCGTTATAAGCAACTCTAAGACATGAATCAATTTGTATATTTGGAATGTAAATCTGCAAGTAAGACATCTGTAATCTAATTAGGGAAGTTGTTAATATGTATCTTCGATGCAAAATATCCTTTTTAAAAGACCGCTAGACTCGAACCAATACCCCCTTAAATTTAAAGCATATTAAGTAATATATATGGGCTCACAATAGGGGTCGGACTTTTTTGAACGACTAGCAAAATTTACCCTCGACTAAATAATTTTTAACATGTTTACATGAATTATTTTTACATAAAAATAATATATTTTTTTTTTTGATTTTTAATTAATTTTAAAGCAAATTTTAAATTAATATAAAATTTTGATTCAAAAATATCAATTAATACGTATTCTTTGATTTATTAGTTTTCTTATTTTCTACCCCCTAAAATGAACAATAAAAACAATAAGTAGATGGAAAGAATAAGTAATCTTGCTAAAAAAACGCCACTATGACAACAAAAATTTAAATATAAATGTTACTGATGTACAAAAATCTTTTTTAAGATTAAAAACAATTACGCTCAAATGCATTAGGCACCAAGGGTAAAAAAGGGATTTTTTTTGACCCGGGTTTTTAAGTCAATTTACCTGAAGTAAGCCAAAAAAGTTACCCGGAGTAGATACCCGGGTCAACAAATCAAATTGTACTACTTGTTAAAATATGCAACGCGAAAACAATAGCAAATGATAAGTGCAGCTGCTGATGCAAACCGTCTGCGCATATTGCTCAACAAAAAAAAAACCAAAAACAATTATGTGTATTACTATTGTAAAATATATAATTATGCGTGTTTATCAAAAAAAACAACTTTATTGTATGCACGTCAACTACCCATTTAATTTCATACCAGTCGTATAACATAAACGTACTTTGCATTTGTAGTACTTGCCGCTCATTCCAGATTTTACTAGAAATGAAACATACAAAAAGCAAACTAGTATTCTACTATTATTTCATTGCATATGAATATATTAATAAGATTTTATTATATTGTTGTTTGTTAGTTATCTATACATATTTATTTAGTGTAAGATAAAAATCTCCTATAATTAATGACAGTTGATTTTTTAAAAACACATAAAGTAACAATATGAAATAAAATACAAGTTTTTTCTTACCAGTATAACTATATTTTTTTCAATTTATTCATAATTACATTTTCGCATATAGTACCATTGCTATGATGTAGTATCGTTGATTTCGACATATAATCTAATTGTTATTATGCACATTTTATTAAAACAACCGTATTTTTTATCTTACTAAAATTAATATTACAACGGCCCTTAGTTTTAGAACATTGCATGTACATGCATTGTAAATATAGGAGCGAAAGAAAATATATGGTTTGAAAAATAGATCGTGTCAAATGTAAATTTTTTAATAATCGTAAATCGTGTATTTTAAACGTTAATTTTAAGTAGGTGAACGCAACAATGCTGTCACTTGTAAGATAGTAAATAGAGTATTTGATTTTCAAGGTTTAAACATTTAGTTGGCAATAGGTTTTTAGTTTTTTGATAAAATCATTTGTCGTCTTTTTCTTGATTTAAAAAGTATAGTATTAGACATTTATATAATAATATACTAAATTTCTAAAACAAACATAACAACGAATTTTTGTAATTGTGTCTCTCCAATTTTTTCATGTAAAAAAATTTCAGGAATTTATAGTGAGACACAAATCGACGTAACAAAACAATATTATCAGGCTTTATTAAAAACAATATATTTATTGTTCTTTGTAGCAAGAAACAACAGAAGCAACACAAATATATTCATATGAAGCACTTCTCTAAGTTTTACTATATTTCGTGCTTTTCATGCTATTAAAAAGCTGGCAAATAGACAAAACAACAACAGTCTGCGTTTGAATGACTTTAAAAAAAAAGCTAAATCTAACAAGTTTATTTTTTGAAAATTGCGCGCTATTGTAAACTTAATAGTTTTAGTCCATGTCTAAGGATACCTTTACAAGCCTCACGGCCAGTAATTGGAATATTTCATACCAGTTAAGTCACCGAAATACAAAATTACACAAGAAATTTACAAAAATTGTGTTTTATGTGCACAAACATATACTTTATGTATTTATTTGCCAATGTTTTTTTATAAACAGCGTTCAAACAAATGAAAACATGAAAAGAGTCGTGCAAAAAATATGTTAAAAATTTCGCAAATTTATGGTACGCTATAAAATTCAGAAACGAAAATTCCATACAAAGATGTTCGTTAAAATTTTCCAGATGCATTTTGCAACACAGTGGGATGTTATTCATATACCAAATATATTTTTTTTTTGCACTTTAAAATGTTTGTAATAATTTTTAGATATTTATTGTAATTTTAACTATCACATATATATACAGATACTACCCACTGTAACAAAATGACGGCACAATAGCGAAAAAGCAAGACCGACCCTGGTTAACCCGGAACCCAACCGCCTACCAAAACTTGGCAAAAAATAAAAAAAGCGGCCGGATACCACCCCTGTTGATCATCAAAGAAAAACAGAAAAACTAACATTACATGAATCGCAGATATTGTACGTATATGTGTGAAATGTATCAAGCACAGCAAAAAAAATATATCGCAAGCGGATCACAACTGAGGGAATAAAAGAAAATGACAATTAAAACTAAGGGGATACCATATTATCCACAAGAAATATTTATCAACAAAGATGACTTTGATTTAAGTACATGTTGCATAGAAAAAAGTAGTTGTTAGTCTGACGCGAATCATTTACCACATTTAGATAGTTTCTAAGAAAATATTTTTACCGCAATTATGGAAAATTCAAAAAAAAATATATTTTTTAATTTGCCAAGATACAGTCGGTCAAAAAAGTATAAAAAACGATACGGGCAAGAAAATTTACGCAGACGTCAATGCTTAAAGAGTTTTACAGGGAAACCAGTAATAATGATGTATTGTGAAAAATAAAAACTATTTAACTATATTTCAGATGAACAAATATAATGCAGATCCTGCGGTACAAGTATAAATGCACAAAAACAAAGGCAAATTCAATATAGTTTTACATTTAAAGAGGCAAAAGCATAAGGAAAATATAAAAGAAATTAGGAAAATTTAACCAAAGCGTTAAAAATACAAGATGATCAATATAAACAAGTTTAATTTGAATTGCTACAATATATGCTTACTAACAATAGCATATTATAAAACGCGATGATAAAAAATTTAGAACATATCTCAAATTCTATCATATACTCCAATACACTCATCTTCTCGCTACAAAAAAATATACAAACCTAATTTAATAGAGATCAATGGACAAAAATCTTAAGTAATTACAGTGATCTTGAGTTTTGAATTATTCACGGCGAATCTACGGATGATGAATCCCGAAAAACATACTAAATATATTTATTAGTAAATTAGAAAGGAAAACAGTATTGCACATAAGCTTTATAGACTATCATGTTAGAATAATGATATGTTGATACAATAGAAACGGAACTTGCTATTTTTTGACAAATTATTGAGGAAAAAAAATAAAAGAAAGAATTAATGAGTACTTGTATTAGATAAGAAAATCATATGCCACTTATTCGGAAGCATCCTTTACAAAGTATTATAGAGATTGAACACATATTACATGCACTGCGTATGGCTCGCATATTTTTCAAGTTTCATTCAGGAAAGATCAGAAAAATGCAGGGCCTTTCTAAAAAAGTTTGCATCGATATTAAATAGAAACAGAAAGTTAGAAATCTTTATCAGACGGCACATATTAAATACAAGCTTATTTTTTTAAAAAGTCATGACATGATGAACTGGATTGTACTTTATACCTTTTTAATGATATTTACTTAATTACCAAAGAAAATAAATGATTTTGTATTATAATATGGCAGAAATTCAATACAATCTTAGATAAAGCATTTCTAGATCCATTACTATATATTCGAGACTTTAAAAATTTTTCAAACGTAATAAAGCGATATTTAGTAAAAATCTTACAGTTAAAAAGCAAGTCTCTATAGTAAAAAAAAATAAAAATAAGGAACCAGATAGTAAAAGAGAATTTTAAAAAAATCATGTCAAATAATTCAGGATTTTTATCCTTTACGGCTTATGACTACAATACGCAAATAAATAAGGCAAATTGTTAAGGTGCTGTCCTCTCACTTCGGTCTGGGTCGAGCGTAGTTTTAGTGATTATCATAATATTTTCAGCCATTTACCTCTAAAGGCACAATAACGGAAGTTTCTGTTACTAGTTTAAAATCAAAAAAAAAAGCCTTATATTTTGTGTGTACTTCGTAAATAATTTTTTTTTGTATTTTTTTCGAAAAAAAACCTTTTTTAAAAAAATGCTAACTTGCTGCAAGAAGAACCATATGCAAATAAAAATTAAATGTAAAGGTTAAATACAAATTTGGGTTTTTGGAAACAAATTTAATAGCATTAGAATGTATATTTTTTCAATTTAGGTTTTCAACCATGACGAAAATTTTCGTCATATTTGCCAAAATTGCACACATTTTTTGTTCTGCCGCCAATAGGCACGGCGAAGCATTATAGCAAAAAAAATACAATATTTATTATTTTTTTATTATAATTTTAAATAAATTGCAATTCTATACAACTTTTGCTCTTTTAAAAGAATTGATTTCCGTCTTCCTCTTTTAGAATTTTTACAGAAAAAAACAAAAAAGTCTGATCTCTAGCTCACAATTAGGAAGCTTTTTAAATATATTCGATGATTGCTAATTTTAATAAAGCTTCTAAGTTCTTAAAAAAAACTAACTTTTAAAAGACACACTTTTTATTAGTGCCGGGCAACTCAAAATACTATACACAATACTCTAGAGTAATTTTGTGAGGTTTGGTTAGAGTAGAGTTTATAATACAGAAAACTGGCACAATATACCTATGTTTTCAATGTTATTCTTTACGCGTTTATTCCCTCCGAACGCATACACAATCAACTCATACAGAAAAAAATAAGAAAATGTAAAATAAAAAGTCGAAATAAAAATAATTTATAAAGTTACATGGCTTAAATACTTTTCATGTTTTCTCTGTCTATTTTTGGTATGTGCGCTAATCTTGAATAGTGTATTTTATTATAAATTATGATATAGTCTACCCTCTTATTTAGAATACGGCTCGGACTTTTTGGAAATAGTCTAGGGCTAAAAAATTATAATTTAGCATAAAAAATTGAAAAAAAACATAAAAACTAGTAAAAACACGCAACATTACTATTTAATCGTGTATGAATCATGCGCTTCTTCTGTTAATTGAGGGGGTGCTACATGATGCCTATTTTCATTTAATTAAAAATTGCTGGAAAATTAGAAAAGCTTGGCTGCATGCTTAGCTGCCATGTGACGTACATTTACCTGCTATCTTTGGGTGGTTTCATCCAGTTTATAATTCTTACAAGGGTGATGAATTCTATTTTTCATTGGAAATGTTTATTAAAATGTCAAGCTAGATACAATATACGAGTATCAACACTGTTACCGCTTTTAAATAACTTCAATAAAGACTTATATCTGTAAAATTATATTTTTTATATATTGAATCAACAGTATTTTTATGACCTTGATCTTTCTTTTATGTCATAGGTAACAATAACAAGAAGAAGAACTAAGAATCATTTTAAGCAAATCAATTATACTTTGAAAATTATTTTAATATCGTAGTCGAACATACAATAGTCACAAAATGTATTTTTCCTATTTACAGCTTTATTTATTTTTTCCTCAACTTTATAAGTATCATTTCTCAGGATAAACTTATTTTCAAGAACAGTTATGCTACTAAATTTTTTTTTATCACTAGATTATTTTTTATTTTTTACTTTCTGTCTTTTTACTAAATGCATTTTATGACATTTCCAAATCAAATAGGACGGTTTCCAAATCGAATAGGACGTTTTCCAAACCAAATAAGACATTGTCCAAACCAAATAAAACATTTCCAACCATAAGAACACTTTCCGAACTATAAAAGACATTTTTCGAACCGAATAGGCGTTTTAGGTCAAATAAAACGTTTTCCGTCCCAAATAAGAATCTGTCCAAACCGAATAGAACAACCTTCAATAGTCCAAAAAAATTGTTTCGTCGCTTTATATGTATTTCTTTTTGTACAAACGTAGTTTTTTGGATTTTATTGAAAAAAATGCAACTTTTGTACGCAAAATAATATGACAAAAAATATAAAAATTTGCGAAAAATACAACAAAAATCGTTCAAAAACAAAAACTTAAAACATAAATCAATATGAGTATTTGTGGCTGTCATCCAGCTTAGTTTGTGTGTTTTTAATTTGCATTTAGAAATTTTCATGTTTTTTTGTCAAAATTATTTTTTGTCCAAAAGTTGCATTTTTGGCAATAAAAATGTAAAAAAAACTATATATTAACAACAAAAATACATATAATGTAAAAAAAACAATTTTTTTCTGTACTATTAAAATTTGTTTTATTCGGTTTGGACAGCGTCTTATTTGGGTTGGGAAACGTCTTATTTGGTTTGAAATCAGTCCATTTGACACGAAAAAGTCTTATTTGGTTTGACAAGTGTCATATATGGTTTGGAAAATGTCTTTTTTGGTTTGGAAATGGTCTTATTTGGTCTAGAAAGCGTTCTTGTTAATTTGGAAACCGTCCTATTTGATTTGGAAATGGTTTATATGTAGTTAACATTATTTTTCAAGCAAAAATCAAACCATATTGTTGCAATATGTATAAAACACAAGAATACGGAACCAATAATATTGATTAATTTTATGTTGGTCGTTAATTTTTCGTTTTTTTCAGAATAACGCTTTTTCAATGCTCGAATATATTTTTATATTGGAAAGGAGTATTCCAAAATTGAGAATGGTTCTAAAATTATTAAAGAAACACAGGCAAGGGGCGTGTATGGTTTTTTTCGTATAGGTAAATTTACTCGCAGTTGTAAAAGGAGCAGTACCTATAGGTAAAATGCTACCAATTTACAGATAGAACGTTTGTTTTTTACCTATAGGTAAAGAAAGATACGAAAGGTAAAAACCAAACATTAAACAAATACCGATAAGTAATTATGCAATGCTAAAAGATTATTTTTACATGTAGCTTGCTACATGTAATTATATTAGTTTCGAAGAATAAGTAGTTATATTGCCAATTGAGATTTGTAATATAAGTTAATTAGTAAACTTAATTTACCTTTAGATATTACGCTTTACTTTTAAGTAAAACACTATACATGCCCAGGGTTGCCAGATTTTTTTGAAAGTTTCAAACCAAAACTTAAAAAAAAAAACCTGAAAAAACCAGAATTACTAAAACTGCTGCATTTACTCCATAGCACTTGTTGCTTGTGTTAAAGTCAGAGGTCTGACAGGAACCTTGCAATAACATATAGAAATTTATTAAGATACATATTTTTTATAAGTTTTCACATTCTAATCCTTTGCAGATGCAATCTTTTTCACCCGCATTTGACAGATGCATCATGGGTTTATATAAGTTGCTGGTTACGGCAATGCCTTTTTACAACCAAAATACAAAATTATCGTAAGAAGTTTTGCTTTTTAAATGTTTTTTAATTTTTCTTTTTGTTTTAAATTGATTGGTAACAATTTTTGCTATCAAAAAAACATACATCTTTACTAGTAACAATTACCAAATAATTTTGACTGGTATTAAACAGGTCTTACTCTTCTTTAATATTTTAAAAAATATAATAAACAAAACAAATTCATATTTAACTAACACGTCTAAAAATTTTCTTTAAAGTAAAATTTTTAGCAAAATGATTATTTATAAAACAACAATATTGTTCATGTCAATGGCGTTTCTTTTTTTAATATTTTGACACATTGATTTACTGTGATCAGTGGCTCCGTTAGAAATTTGAGGCCCTATACAATTTTTTTTTTCGGGGTCTTTTTACGTGTCAAACGAACAAAATTGGATTTTTTTAAAACTCTTTTAGTCGTTTTTCTTTTGGCAAATAAACGTTTAATCTTGCGCCCGTTTTTACAAATAAATCGACTTTTTAGTTATGTGAAATGTAGGGTGTGATGATTCGGATGTGCATATAGTGTTCGTGTACATAACAGGTGTAACACTTTGTGCATAAGCTTTTACAATACAATAATTTGAGTAAAAGTAATTTCGGGCATAAACTTTTTTTTTATGGC
>JAQFYM010006778.1:0-11249 GCA_034694785.1 Agrenia bidenticulata
TGAATGTTTTGACGCCCTAAAAAAAGACCCCCTCTTTAATTCAGGCTACACTTTTTTTCAAAGGAAGGGTGGGGGTGTCGTATCTTGGAACTGCTCCCGTTGTACACTTCCCGTATAGATTTATAAAACTACAACAAAAATTGTTAGAATCCGAAGAAGATCAGACCAAAACAGATTAAAATTACACATTGAGCAAATTTTTGTACGTAAACTTACATTTTACATCTCTTCAATCTTTGTATTTATTGCGAATACAATAAATCCAAAATTCAATAATAAAAGAAGAAAGACGAAAAGCTGAAATAAGATCTGAGATATCCTAAATAATTTACAAAAATACATTATAGTGCGATAAATTTTTTTATATTAGATCGAACCTTCAAAACTTAGTTAATTTAAGTACACAAAAAAAATCATAATAAAACGTTAACCAATGAAAAAAAAAAATAATAGAAAGAAACAACAAAAAAAATCAAAAAAATTTTAAATACCAAGAAAAAAGAGTACAACGGAGCAATGCAATGCAGAATAAAAAAAGATAATTAAAAAACTAAGTGCAGAAATACAAAAAAATGTTAATGTTTTATTTAGAACTAGCAAAAATTGAATTATGAAGTAACTGCCTTGTGAACTATCCTATAATCAAGCGTATATTACACCATAACGAAAATATTGTCTAAAAAACTAACAAGGCTGTTAATAAATGCAAAAACAAAAGAAAAACTTAAGAAAAACGGAAAACCTACTGTTATCAAGGCCAATCTTGCAAATATTTTAGCAGAAATTGCTGCCCCATAATTTATTAAAAAATATTTGAGCAGGAGAACAGTTCAACGCGGCCTTAATAAAAGCAGGCTTTCCTTTCTTCATTAAATTAACTTTTGTTTTTATATTTATGTACACCCTTTTTGGGTTTTTACGACTACATTTTCAGTATTTTTGTAGTATTTTTTGTTAAAAAAACGTCTAATAAAGCAGTTACCTCTAAAGCGTATTAATTGTTAGTTCTACGTATAAAACATCCATACCTTTGTATTTCTGCTTTTTTGTTCTCGTAATTATCTTTTTTTATTCTGCGTTGCATTGCTTCGTTTTACTTTTGTTTTTGTTCTTTATAATATTTCGTAAGTTTTTTGTATTTCTTTCTATTAGATTATTATTTTGTTTTCATTTGGTAACTTTTTAAAATGATTTTCTGTAGTTTACTTATATTCACTAAGTTTTTCAGGTTCAATCAAAACAAAAAAACAAATTTTTTTTGCAGTTTAATGTATTTCTGTATTTTATTAAGCATCTTAATACATCTTTCTTCCTCTGCTGTTTCCTTTTTTTTATTGACTTCTGGATTCGTTGTATCCGGAATATGTAAAAAATATATGAAAGTTTCAGTGTAATATGAGTAAGCAAATTTGCTCAATATGTAACTTTAATCTGTTTTGGTTTAACCTTCTTCGGACTGCAACAATTTTTGTTTTAACTTTATAAATATATGAGGGAAGTTTTACCACGGAGGAAAGTTATATGATACGACAGTGGGCTAGTCCTGTCTTCCCCACTGTAAACGCCACTGACAATTTCATCTCAAAAATGCGTGTTTTACTAAGATAAGTGTTGACCCAGACATCCTACATTAAAGACCAAATCATCGCGATGCAAAAAAAGATAAACAAACACCACTTAAACAGAAAACAGTGTGCGACTTTAAAAATCTGAAGAATTCTATGACCGCCATCCGTAAAAAACAAGAGGAAAACGTAGCCCTACTAGAATAAGCAGGCACGAAATGTTTTTGTCACAGAGCTAGACCCGTACAATACAAAATAATATAAAAATAATATGTGTACAAGCCACAATTTTATTAAACCAAGGACTGAAAATTAACACGGTAAACATTTAGTCAGGCAATTCTGCATTGATAAACTGTAACAATCTACTGATTTTACACAATGTTGCTCTATTTACATCATTTGTAACACAATTAAATGGCATATAAACATATAGCAAAAAGTATTTAAGAATTTACTAAAAAAAAACTCTGTTGCAAAAGATTAAAATTTGTTAATTTATTAGAGTTCGATCTACTACCAGCGATTATAAAATATTGAGTACATGAATTTTAGAAGAAAAATTAAAGTGTATTATTTGCTTTTCAGTGCAAAGATATATTTTTTTTGCCCTGCTTTATTTTGCAAAGCCTGTTGTTTTCTACACTGCAATATTAGTTTTTAAATTGCCAAGTGAATTATGCTAACTTTTCTGTAACGCATTAGTTCAACGGTTTAAAAATAAAACGACAAGGTTTTCTTGGCGGTGAATTTTTTATTGTACTTTTATACTAAATATAAAAAAATAAAGCTAAAAGTTTTCATTTGCAAGAAACACCTAAAGTATAAAGTAAAAAAAATATGTCATCTAATTTCAAGTAAAAAAATCTTTCCTTATTTTTGATTGATCTTTTTACAGGTTTTTTTAACAAAAAAATATATGTAAATATATTATAAGTAAGTTTTATTAGCGCAAACCTACATTAATTGTTTTTTTAGCTCGTTATGGTTTCGGCATTGATATATTACGTTTATTTTTTTTAAACTTATATTCTTATTTTTTTTTATACACACATATTCTTCTTAGCCGTGTTTAGAAATTTTCGTTTTAGAAAATTGATACCCTTTATTGTTATTTATCATGTCTAACACAAATCAAATAAGCGAAACAAAGACATTCAAATTACAATGCATGATGCAGACTTTTTTGCTACATATGCATTTACACAGTCACAAACAGTTTAAATGCAGTTTCTTGTGCCTATCCTGTGAATTAATCATGCGGGAAAATAAAATAAAAAAATTACAAAAGTCACCACGAAATATTAAACTATGGGACTTAAATTAATTTGGAACTTGAGTTTTACTATAAAAAAGACTACCCAACATATAAAGAAATAATAAATCCATGCAACATATAGTTTACAAAAAAACGGGAGTTTTTTTTCTAAAGGTAAACTCTTCCAGAGGTAATTATTGTCGTGTTTCTTAATATTGTAGCTTTTGTCGAATTTTGAATAAAATTACGATTATTGTGGTAATACTATTTACATATACTTGCAAACCTCTTTTAAATGGTAAGAACGAGGTTCCACTAGCATGCCAAATAAATAACTATCATGATTTTTTTGTACAACTTTAATATAGCTCAGATATCAGCCACAAAATACAAAAAAAAACCTTTGTAAAAACAGTATGATACGACTGTTAATGCTAGGATCACTATTCAGAAATATTTATATTGTCTAAAAATTAGCATAGATTTCACAGAAAATTAGTATATTTGTATGTCGCAGAAAGCTTAAAAATGTTTAATTGTTCGCACTCTGCTTTTGCCATTTTGCTACGATCTTTATCTGAGTTTTTAATTTAAAAGATGAGGTTTTGCTTAGCATTAATATGTTATCACTTTCTATAGCTGTCTTTATGGACACAAGAACAATATGTTAATTATCTTGCACTATTATGAATGTCTATTCTATACCAATTTTTTTTCTAAAAAAAAACATACCAACCGAAACATGCATTTAGGTAAATGGCAATTTTAAGATGCTATCGTCTCTTTATTAAAACGATAGTTTAAAATAGCAAGTGAAGGCGGCAGTGTTATGACGGAAAAGCAGGGGTGTACAACATAGTGAAAGATGTTGTTCATCGTGATGTTATGAGAATATGGTCCGGATAACATCAGTTGAATTTAGTGGTAAAAATGTGCATAAAACACCTGAGATAACTAGAGTAAATCAGTTTAAATACTCTTGTTATGTTCTTTGCAAGCAAAAAAACGTAAAAAGGAATGCAAGTAGAGTGCCACAGGCAAAGCGACGTATAAAAGATATGCTTTACTTTTTTTTGCTAATCAAAAAGGCAACACAATGATGCAATAGCAGAATACACGCATTTTACGAGTATACTGTAGAAATAGTACTAGTACTGAGTGCATTTATACATGTATAAAGTTGTATTATAAATAATAAAACAATTTTACACGGATACATTATAAAAAGATATTTTTATACAATAAAAAGCATTTATTGCCATTTTAGATGTACAATTGTCAGCATAAAATATTGTAAATGGTGACCAACTGAAAAGGCAACGACACCGCTTGTTAAGATTGTATATAAGACGGATGTGATATATAAAAAGAATATGTTATGTAGTATTACAACATTTAGCGCATTAAAAAGTAAAACAATACGATAAAATAAATAATTAAACCAGAATATTTTTGTAAATGATATAAGCAAGTTTTTTTTGATATTATTAGTACAGCAAAATCATATAGTTGCATGGCACAAAAATGTTAATATATCTTTGAATATAGCTATGTATTTTGTACACATCAACTGGTTACCTTTTCAATGCGAAAATGCGTACATATGCACAAAGATATAATCAAGTGTGGTCAATGCCATACAGTTGTACCTATATAAGAGATACGAGATGATTTCAGACGTCTTTAACAATTTTGGCAAAATAAACTTACAGATAAAAACTATTTTTACGCGTACAAATACAATCTTAGGTATGGGTTGGCAGTAGGGCCTGCAAGAAGGTGGATTGAGGATCGTTTTTCTGGGCTTCGTCATTAAAAAAAGCCAATCTTTGCATTAATTAAAAAAAGTGTTTTTAAAAATGTGAAATACCCTTAGTCGTACAAATTAAATCTGTAATTTAATCATCGTCGCAAATACATAGTAAAACAGATTCCAGATACGTTGTTTACACTTTTTTTCTGTACGGCCCTTTCTTTGGGAAGCCCTGTTTGTGTATATACATATAACTTTCTCTTATACATTTTTCGCTTTTGCGTTAGTAAAAACAAAATTTATCGTCATATCGCTTGTTTTTTTGGTTAAAACTTTTTATTTTTCAAAATAAAAAAAAAACAAGAACCGGCAAAAGATCTAATCTTTTTGTGCGCCTGCATACAAAAGTATTAGAAACAATATATATAGTCGTGCATACAATTATTTTAAATATTTCTCAACTGTAATAGATGCCATGTATATTTTAACAAAACTGTATTGTTAGCAAGCCGTGGCCTAGAAAATAGTGTCGTAAAATATAGACATAAATAACTACAGAAAAAATAACAACCTGTTGGTTATTATATTTGTTTATATTTTTTTATTATAAACATTTATATTTTTAGTAATAAAAATAACTTCAAAGTTTATCATATTACTTAAACGGTTTTCTAGCTTTTAGATATGGCATCTGACGCTTCACTTTTGTACAACAGCATAAGGCATGGAGCATATTGCCATTTCTATTCTTTTTTTGTTAGTGCATAGTTTTCAAAAAAAATATTTATTAACATATATTTTTTTGCTTACAAAAAACATCTGTTCAATTAACAACAGCTTTACGCCATAGTAAACACTGTTTACTTGCGCTGCACTTAAAAAATGCCAGTTTTGATTTTTTTTTGGTAAAAGTTTTTACTAAGGAAAACTTTCCCTAAGCCCAGTTCATTTCTTTGGAAGGCCCTAGTTGGCATGCAATAAATGGATTCTTGTTTTTATCTTGCGATCTTCTGTGGCTGTTTAGCTACTGCTTTTATAAGCACACCGACTGCTGAGTCAGATTTGCGATTATGCGGAGGCTGAACAGAACAGAAAAAACAATGCATGATTTACTACTGGACGAAAAATTTATAAATGATAACGTAACAACTAGAAAAACTGCATTTTTTCATGAATATATATATTCTATAATTATAGAGCTTTCGCAAAAAGTGGCGTAGATTTTTTTCCGTTCCAAAAATACATTTTTAACAATGCAAAAAAATTATATGTATTATATACAGTATGTTATTTCTATTGGAGTTTTTAAGCTTTGTTTTACCAATTAAGAGTTTATTTGCCAAAATTTGTCAAAATGAGTGCAAAAAAGCAAAAAGTTTCGTATTGAAGTATTTACGACATTTCACACAAATTCTATATATACCATTTCCAAGTCAAAATAACCTTTTTTCAAATCAAAAAAATCTATTCCATATTAAAAAAATCCTTTTCCATATTAAAAAAATCTGTTCCAAATCAAAACAACCCTTTTACAAGCCAAAACAACTTTTTTCCAAACCAAAAGCATCTTTTTCCAAATCAAAAAAACTTTTTTCTAATTTAAAAAAATCCTTTTCCAATTCAAAAAAATCAAAAAAACGAAGATTTTTTTATACTTTTTTTTAAAAAGTTAGTAAAATGGATTAACGACTGTAAAAAAAGTTCATAAAATTGAATATAACCCATTTTGCTAGAAACCAGTGTACATAACTACTTCTTAAATTTATAAACACGCAATACGATCACTTTACCAATTTTAAAATGTTTTATATGCTATAAGAAACTTTAATGCTTTTTTTTGCAGCCAAAAAATGTTTATGAGTATTCATAAGATAACCAAAACTTTTTTTATATTTAAAAAAACAACATTCAGTACGAAATACAGATAATGGTTTTGCTAGGACAATTTTAACTCAAAATAGCATAGTAAATGCGGAAGAATTTTTTTTTGGCTACAAAAGAGTGATAGCATATTTGATTTCCAGTTACAAACAACCCTACAATATAGATAACAACTTACTACGCAATCCTTGTAAAAACAAAATGGTGGTTCACTTTTTTAATAATATAATGGTGTGCCTGAAGCAGCTTACGTCATATTTTGGCTTGTCCGTTCTACAATACCGCAACAATCTTGCGGTTTTTTTACTGTTAAAATGCCCTAATGTTATCTTGGGGGTATACCGGTTCTTGTCTTCATATTGAGTCCTGCTCTTAACTCGTCTAAGATCCTTCTTGTCGTTGTTTTTACCTGAAAACACTAATTCAATTGGGTTATACGTGTACGAATACGGTAAAATCTACTGAAGCCGATATTATGTTGCCTGATAAC
This sequence comes from Agrenia bidenticulata, assembly GCA_034694785.1. Classification (NCBI taxonomy): domain Eukaryota; kingdom Metazoa; phylum Arthropoda; class Collembola; order Entomobryomorpha; family Isotomidae; genus Agrenia; species Agrenia bidenticulata. The sequence goes on from JAQFYM010006778.1 coordinate 6,948, forward strand.
AGGTTTTATAATTCGTCTACTGGGAACCCTTGCATTATATATTATCTAAACCGAATTTCACTATTTGTTCTCTCGTCTAATACACCAACTAATTCGCGCATAAATTGTGTAAACTTTGCAGCGTTTAAATTCACATAATCGATTATCTTTGTTTAAAAAACTCCCGCACAACTCATAGCTGCAATTGATGGCATATTGCGTCCTCTTTTTCTGGGTATCGCGACGGGGCCCTAGTACCAACTCATGATCGGGCATGAAAGCAAGCAAGTACAAATTAAACCCGTATTATTTAATAAAACCATTTTTTACGTATAAACGTAGCAGTTCTGTGACATTCATGCGCAAATTATTTCTTCGCTAACAAGGTCGTCTCGCAATTGCCTCTTTCACGCTTAATACGGGCTCTTTATAGTGTGATCATAAGCTGATCCAATCTATTTTCTACTGTTGATTTTGGTACAGTATTGTTAAACGTCTTGAATTCTGTCATTAGGTGTGCCAAAGTAGCCGATGGATTTCTTATAATGCATTCTTCAATTATCGTTAGCACAGCTGGAGTGTGAAGAAGCGTTCTTTGACCACCTCGTTCATCATTAAACAATTCTCCATGTATCCGCTATTGACTGATTATTGGTTTGTCTGTATTAATGTTTTTATAAAAAGGCTTGCGGCTTCCGGGTACAAATGCCGTTTTGCAAAACCATCCTTACTAGCGCCTCTTGTATAGTGAGTGTATTGTTCTTTTTTCAACGCGGCTGTGGTTTATTCTCAGCATCAATGGGTCTATAATTTTTATTGTTCAGTGTTGGAAACAGTTAGGACTCGTCAGCATTGGTTTGCAATAACGTCTCATTTACTACACCTATTACTGCAATAAAATTTTTAGAAAAAATCTCAGTATCCGTTGATGCCTTGCTGATATTTAGACTTGATGTTTTGTATGTGTGCATTGTCATTATGGGTAGAAATTCATCCATATTTAAAGGCAAATTAAAAAAGATTCGAATGAAAATCTTAAAAAAAACGTAGTATCAAATCCCAAGCCGTATATAAATACAAAATATGTGCAAATCTAGCGCATTTGATGTATTAACGTAAGAAACTAACGTGTAAAGACATTAAATATCTAAATTTTTTTCATACTGATATAACAAAATCGATTTTTAATGTACTAAGATACTTCTTGCTCGTACTTAAAAAACAATATTACAATTATTAGTCAAATTACCATTATAATGAAATCCTTTAATTGACAGTTCCTTTAGACGTGTGTGTAAAGAAATGTTTAAATCCATACTGCTTCACCGCACTTTTTGTAAGGGTTTGTATGCATTTAGTATTATATATTAAGTGGTGGCGCAAATAAAGTCTCTGAAAATGCAATAAGAACAAAAAATTATATTTCTTGCAAAATTTGCTTTGTATTCTAAAAAATCGCGGTTAGTTCTGCAAAACCGACATTTTTTTATTTTAATCTGTTGCGTATTTTATTTGCACATTTTTTATGTAATCCGTTTTTATTTTGCTATTAATCGTTTGGAAACTCGTATAATGTTTTATATCAATTACTTTACATTTTTTTAATATAACGATCATAAGCTGAATGGTCACAAAACAAAGCCATTGAGAATTAAGCCGAAGGTGCATTTCTCGCTACCGCCGTAAGATTAAATTTGCCGTATTTCATCAGAGAACAGAGATGAAGCGATTCTGTTGTTTTAGTGGGGGAATTTTATGGAATGGTTACTAATAAATACATATTGGTTTTACAATAATATCATTTGATGGGGCTTCTAGTAATGTGGGGTGTGTATTTTTACAAAATTTTTTGCACTATTAAAAAGTGAAAACTTTGCAACAAACAAAAATTCAAAGAATTTCACAAAATTTACTGCAATGCGTAAAGTATAAAGTGTTGATTTGATATATGCTGCAACAAGTATGCAATCAGAACTTAATGAAGACACATTGCAAAGAAAAAATACGCTATTAATTTGTCAAAATACACATGTTATACAGATAAAATGTATAGTACCTGTACTAAAAGCTACATATGTAATTATATTGTGTGCACCTAATGAACGCAAAAAGGTTTAAATAAATTTTAATATGTTTTAATAAAATACAAAACCTTTTAAATGTGTATTTGCAACCTTTATACGCGTATCCATATATATCTTTATAACAGAATCACACTTTGCATTTAAGAAATGCTACTCTATAAAATACGCATAGCTATGCACCTACATTCTAAGCAAATTTATACAAGCTATGACGAAAAAACAAATAATTTAAATAAAAATTGCAGATTTCTTTGCATTGGAAAATGCTTTTTTTGATTTGAAAAGATGCTTTTGGTTTAGTAAAAGGTTGTTTTGGTTACGAAAAGGGTTGATTTGATTTGATACAGATTTTTTACTTTGGAAAAGAATTTTTTTGATTTGGAATAGATTTTTTTGATTTGGAAAAGGGTTGTTTTGCTTTGTAAAAGGAGAATTTTATCTTGGAAATTGTATATAAATAGGCCTGGTTATTACGAGTAAAATTTTTGTAAAGCTTTTTATACATGTTGCCAGTGACAAGACAGTGCATGCAACATAGTCATACAATGTATAGAATATAATTTAACGCCGTATGCGAGGAGAAAATTTGAGTAAAAATTCTTTTGATATTACAAGAGATAACGAACAAGCATTTATTGCATTAAAAACGCAAAAATTGTATATAAAAAATATATTAGTTTGTCGTTAACTTTTTTTCTCTGCGCATAAGGGTAAAAAAACAGTATAAAAAACAAGCACAAGACTTTTCCATAGCCCACAGGCCATTGTTTTTTGCATTATATAGAGCGTAAAAAAGAACATTATAAAGATATTACAATGAAAATTTGAGAAAGATCGTAATTTTTAGTGCAAGTTTTTTTAATAAAACTTTTGGATTTTTTAAATTGACGCAAACGAGATACAAAAGTTTTCCTTGATCATTTTAATAACAAATTCATACAAAATATACTTTTTTATAATATATTCTTAAAAGCAAAAGCGCTTAATTAGTAATCAATTATTTTTTTAGTATATTACAATATATATTTTGAAATAAACTTTTTTCTGACGGATTAGAATTTTGACTCTAATTTGTTTTGAACAATTATGCTGTGGTTATTTGGCGCAGGCTTTTTATTTTGTACAAGAGTATAAGTGAACTCTGAATCAACATATAGACAAGACAAAGGTGTTAAATTGTTTCTGTCTTTTCTAATACAAGATTTTTGTTAACTTTTATCTATACTAATCATTTCATCCTAATTTGTTCAGCAAGAACCTTGAAATTGTAATACCTACAAAAGAAACTATAAAATATACATTTTCCAAGCAAAAAAAATGTCAGAGTACGTACTTAACATCTGCTGATTAAATACTACACAAAAAACTAATTAATATAGATAAGATAAAAAGTTATGCAAGTTTTATTCCCCTTATCCTGTCTTGTTTTTAAAACAGTTTCGTTGTTTTTTTTTTAAAATGACACAAAAATTTTCCCCACCAAAAACTAACCCTGTTTAGACTACGTGTATAGATATTGCAACATAAATATTAGATACACTTATGAACAATGCATTTTTTACATCCGAAGAAACCCAAAAAGATTGTGTAAAAAAATCTGTAAAAAGTAACGTTTTTCTACCAAAAACGACATTTTTTATAGGTCTTCATACATTCTAACCAAAACAAACGCTTTTCGTGCAACCTGTTTTTTACTTTAAGCGATAGCGTTTGGCATACATCGCTCTTACATAATACTTAATTACCTAAAAATGTATTGGTCTGGCGTAAAATACTATCTGTGATAAAAATTAAATACATATTGCGTAACAGTGAATGCAAAACTTACCATGTTGAATATTGAATTATTGCATATATGCTATAATATAAGCAAAAAATACACATAATCATAGTCATTGTATTTATTAGTCACGCTCTAAGGTTATTCTAATATAGAAATAGTTTTTTGGTATAAAACTGACCAAATATTGTTTAAGTAATACGAAAATGGGTTTCCTGTGATCGCAATTTTTTGGTAGTCATTTATAATTTTTTCTGGAGAAGCAAATGAGTGTCTAGCGATAAAAATTCCGAAAAAATCATAGGGCGTGTCTCTTTTTATCAAAGAAGTATTTCTTTTTTCTTGCCCTTAAATGTGCCAAAAAAAAGAAATATGTCATCACATTTTTTTTTTACCCCGGGTTGTAGGCGGTGAAAAAAAATTATATGAAAGAATAATTTCTTTGACAAAAAACGACTC
>JAQFYM010006779.1:0-11249 GCA_034694785.1 Agrenia bidenticulata
CGAGGGCCAAGAAAAAAAATTTGCGCCTGAGTTTAAGTGGGTTTTTTTTGTGCTGAATTTTTTTAAAGAAAAATGCTGAAATAAAAATTTTTTGAAAAGAAATAATTAAGAATTTTCACTTCATAAATCATATTTTGAATCTTTTTTTTGCCGAAAACACTGACTAGCCCTGGGCCGAAAGAGTTCCGGTATTGCCACTGATTTATACAATAATATTTAAGTACATTGATTTTTATATTTTCAGAAAAGCAGCAAGATTAAGATAAGTACATAAACATAAACATTTAAGACTACAAAATGGTATAATAAATTTCTTTATAGTATGTTTGCTGCCGTATGGTTCAGTAAAGACTTGTTGCAATATATAACTAGAAATTTGCTGTTTGTTCAATAATGTAAATTTAACTATAGTCGTTTAGTTTTATACATTGATAATTTTTTTACCATCATTATAATAGCAAATGGCTCGTTAAAGAATATAGAATCTGGTCTTTGACTGCCATTGATCTTGTGCTTAACAATACCTACTATAATGCAGCAAAAGTGATGGACTTTATAACATTTTTAAAATTAATTGCACATTTGCCTAGTATCTTTTTAACCAATATGAAACTGATCTTGTGTATGATAATTATCTTAAAATGGGCTGGTTCATTTTGCATCAAAAGTGCATTTTGCACCAAACGCATAACAAAAGCCAAAAACGAAAAACCAAGCACTTAGTCACAGAAACAAACAAAAAATAAATTTAGAAAAAATGATCCTAGAAAAAATGAAAAAAATAGCAAAAAAAAACAAGACAAAAACAAAAACAACAAAAAACAAAAAAAACACATCCAAACATTAGATTGCTTTAGAGTTAGAAAACCACCCTATACACGAAGTAGATGTAGGGTGAGGGTTAGGAGTAGGGTTAATGTCAGAAAAAATAAAAAAACAATTAGTAAAGCCTAAATGACAGAGGAAAAGTTTTTAAAGATATTAATTTGCATGGTTGAATTTGAATATATGCATTAGTCAGGTTCAGGGAGTCTGAATATGTTATGGCCATATTATGGGGTATGTTTTTTTAAGTTTACCCCATTATGGTAAAATATGGCAAGTACAAATTTATTTTAAAAAGAACAAATACAAATTTTGCTTTTACGAATAAAACAGATGTACGAAAAAAAGTTATAGTCTCGGCGAATTTTATTTACGTTGTTAAGCAATTTAAAAGGTACATATAAAAAAAAACAAACCAAATAGTCATGATTAAGGCAACCCAAAGCAAATTATAGCAAATTTGACATTTCTGCTGCCATTTTTGTTATTTTATTATTTTTTGCATAGTATTTTCGGTTATTCTTTTTATCATTTTTTTGGTTATGTTATAAGAAAATATCTAACCGTTACAGTCAAACCCTAATTATCCGTACCTTGATTATCCGAAGCTTGATTTACCCGGTAGATTTTGTTGTTTTTTTGTGCTCTTAAATATCACAATACGACCAGTATAGAAATTGAACTGTAAATAAATGGCATAAAAAAATTTTAGACTAATTTATAGCATAAAAAAGCGTATAAAGCGCTTTTTGCTCTGCTTCGACAACTATTTACTAATATCAAAGCATTAAGATTAATATATTACAGAGCACCAATAAATTATGCCACTTTTAAATTAAAAAAAAAATGCCGCGTAAATATAAATAAAAGCAATGTTAAAACAAAAAAAACACAACTATAAAAATATTGTATAATTGCGATAAAAAAATGCGGAATTGGTTGGAAACGGTCAATCATCAATTTTACTTTTGTTTAAGCAAGCCATGGTGTACTTAAGTTTTAAATTCTCACCGTTTTTTGTATATTTTACATTTTGTACCTCGATCAATCGGTTACTTAGTTATTAGACAACGTTAGTTTTTTTTTGGCGCCCGCTACCAGAAAATCGAGGTTTTTACTGTATTACAATTTACAATTTTATAAAAAATCCTTTTTTTTATGTCAATTTGTGAAATAAAATATTTCTTCGCGCTTTTTTTAGTATTCAAAAAGTTAAATACATACAAAAAATAACAGCTACAAAATCTACGTTGTACATAAATCCACTATAAATTGTTCTAAGTTTCTTTTGTATATAGTCGACGTCTTATATAAAAAAAGTACCGATAAATGTTTTTGCCATATAAGTATATTTGCTCATAAACGTTAAGAACTGCTAGCTGTGCTAGTCTGTTACTAAACACAAACATTATAAAGCGTACAATTAATATTTTTTTACTAAAAGGGCATAATTTTGGCCTTTTTGTATATAATTGTTATTTTATGTATGAAAATAAGCTAAAAATTAACTGATGTACTACATTTTGGAGTGCTCTAAGCATGATATTAAAAGTGCTTGTATGCAACTATATATACCGAACCATTAAAAACATTTTAAAATAAAGTTACACAAATATGAATGTGATATATATAAATTTTTATTGTAGTTCACATGGTTACTTTTTACGTTTGTGCTTATATTATATATCAGAGAAGATTACTATTCACAACAATTTAGAAATAATTCATTTTATCACATTATTATATACGCAATCAATTGATATGTAAAAAAATGACTCTGAAAAAGTACAGGGCTTTATGCCTTATCTGTACACAAATTGTGGTTTTTACTATTATTAGTTTTGTATGTCTTTCAGGTATAATTATACTATAAAATAGCAAAAAATATAATTCTAAAAAATATAATGTATACTATGCGCAATGAAAAAAATAGTTAGAAATTTTGCATCCCGTAGTTTACACAAAATTTTTTATATTCATATATTCTAAAAATTAAGAAAAGATTGTTAAAGAAATGAACAGTGACGTAAAGTCTGTAACTAATATTAAATAATAATAGTTTGGATAGTAGTTTTTTTGTGTAAATAGCGTTACTTGTTTTATCACTTACAAATATTAAATGATAAAAATATGGAAAAATATTTCTGTATTATGGTCATATAGATATTACCATATATGGAATAGGGCTATTTTTACTTTCAAAACCCCTGGCCAGGTTTGGGGTAGCTTTTTGATATTAAAACGAGGGTTCGCGCAAAAAAATATACTACCGCGAAAAAAGTCGTTGCCGCATATTCTAACATGCCCTTACCCAACACGTGTTTTTATTTATAGCAATGATGCAAATACAACAGTATGCGGCAGTATTCTATATTCCTGTCACTTTGCGTAATTTGTCTGTTTATACAATAGTTTTGTTTTATTTGCGTCGGGATTATTCTTTAAAATGCATTTTAACACGGTTAATAGGGCTGTGTGCTTATTTTTCCTTTTTTGTATTTTATCATGCGTTTGGTGCAAATAAACCATGCGCTTATATTTTAAAAATGAATTTTACAATTGCTTAGAATCAGTATAACCAATGTAGAATAAACTTGTGTAAGATGATTATGAATAAATTAGTTTTAATTTTAAAAAAAAGTATGTAAAAACAAGATTTTGTTTTACATACAAGTACTGAATAACTAGAATCTTTTTCTAATGCGTTTTGTATAAGTTTTTTGATTCATAATATCATATTTAGCATGTATAAAAATTACAAATTAAACTCTTGTATCGGAGATAAAAATTTTGCCGTAATTTAAATAAAAATAATCTACATGCTTGTGAGTTTTACATAAGTGTTTGTATCAAGTTTCTCTTTAAAAACAAAACAATTTTTACTTTCGGCAATCAATATACAATATTGTCACAAATATACAATATTTACACAAATATACAATATTGGCAAAAATATACATATAGTTATTACATAATACACAAATTTGTGACGCAAAAAGCATTAAAAACAGTAGTGTTGCAAGTAACTAGGTTTAGAATATAGTCACTAACCTATGATACTGTTGTAAGCTTGTACGATTTGTAATAAACAACTGTATATGCACGTACTTTTTCGAATTCTTGATCAGAAATTGTGCATTTTTTTTTAATCACATTTACAAATCCTTACCAGGTATTCTTAGAACGACCGTTCAACGCTCAAATTTTCCGAAAAAGAGATTTTCTAACCCGACTCAAAACCTGCAATAGAACAAACCGATGACAAAGCGAACTATTTTAAAGAAATTAAACCTAGTAATTTACTGGTGAAAACTACTTTTAAGACGTCCATAACTTACTATTCTATAAAAAAATCTTGAACGCATTATGTTTTTTATGTCATGCTCTACTATAAAAAAATAACCAGGGTATATAAAGTTTTGCGGTTGTTTCTTGTTACCACAAAGCAAGAAAAAAATCATCCGTAGTTCAAGAACTCTTTTGTTGTACTAAAATTGGGTTTTATGGTCTTCATAGTAGAAAAAGACGCAAGTATGTACCACAAGTAAGTTGGGAAATGTTTACGTAGTAACAGAATGTATTTATACTAAAAACATAAAATTTTGCATGCGTTCAAGCTCGGGTGTTGCAGTAAAGCAATGTCACCTAGTTTGACGGATCGTAAAAACGTCTATTTCATGGCGACAACAGCAGTAAAAATCACAAGAGAGGTAATGAGTTTACCAAGAAGGAACAAAAATATTTAAAAGGAATTTCTTATAGTGTTAAGAGTGCAAATTCGACCGTAGATATGCAAGATAATGAGAAAGAAATATACCGCAGATATACAATTGCAGTTCTATAGTCTAATAGAAGAGAAGAGGCTTGGAGCTAATATGATGCATATTAAAAAGGAATCGACGCGCTAATATACGCAAAATAAGTTTGCCGATAAGAGAATCGGTAGTGCTCCTATCATAGATGCAAATTTTAAATGGAGCAGGAAATAGATAAAAAAATTGAAATATAAAGTTTTCAAAACGTGAGTAAATAATACGGGTGAGAATAAATTAGAAGAACAAGACGCTAAATGTAAAGGGATACGGGTTATACAAAAGATACAGTGAGAATGTGATATGTATCGCCTGGTAGATAATTGGACACAAAACTAGACACTGTCAGGGAAAATATAATATAAGCTAACTATTTTACAACAAATTTAATATGTAAACTGAATCGCTGATAAGGTAATATTTTCTATGTCTTTTAAACCCATATTTAATGTCAAGAGATCAAAAAAACAAACCATTTTGTTGCAAATATATATGATCTAACAAATGAATTTCTTATAAGAAGGGAATTGTATTTTCAGATCGCCGAGTATAGTTGCGTGATAATGGTTTTGCAATACAAGGTTAAATAGAAGAAAGGCTAACACAGTTTAACAAGAATTTAGGCTAAAAAGTCAAAATGTAGTGTCGAAGTAAATGCCCTAGGTAAAATTCGTAGTACGTCAGCTCGGTTGTCTTTAAATGGTGCGAAATAGAAACCGTTACATAAATATGTACAGTCTTAAACTAGGAGTGACAAAAATGATTAAAGTCATACATGGAAAACAGCACGAAGTATAGTTTTGTTGGTTATTAATCTAAAAAAAGCATTTTGTAAAATCGAGATGGAAGTGTAAGACAAGAATACCTCAATATTACATTTTAGTGGTAGGATTTATAGGTTCAACGTAAAAGTGATAGTGTATTAGAGTGAATCAAAGGGCTAAATACAGTTTCATAGTAAAATTTGGAAACTTTTATAGACTACGGTGTGCGATTCACATAGATATAGAGATCGTTTATTAAAAGAAGTATAGAAACAAAACAATCTGAGTAAAAAAGACAAAATTGGCTAACAAGGATCAAGTTTACTAAGAATGGAAATAAATGCTAATAATAGAAAAAGCAATAGCTTCATGTCGGCAGTAATATAAACGCGTAGAAAAAACGACTATGGGACGATCAAAAAGTACACAATCAAACAAACAGTATAATATAACAACATTAAGGCAGTTGTTAGTTGCGCCAAAGAAGTTAAGGTGCTATATATAAAATTTAGCTGCATAAAAACACCGTTTTTACTACAGCATGAATGTATAAAATGCAACACGTATATATATGAACAGAATTGTTTATTTGAGAAATGTACAAAAAAAGATGGAAAGTTAATATAACGAATACGTGAGTATAATTATACGTCGAGACTTTGTTAGAAAAAATGCATATAAGATGTAACAATGCTTTTGTATGAGACGGAAAATAACAACATTTAACAACTAATACAGACCACCTCTAAAAATCCGACGGCAATAAAAGAGATACGGGACAAGCAATCGCAATTAGCGCAAATTATGTAAAGGCAAAGATCCGTGTATACATAGTAATCTGTAAACCCGATTAAATTGCAACAAACCGCACACCCTGGATATCAAAAAGACAAAAAGATTACGTACGCGACAAAAGAATTAAGGATGATTGGAAGTTATGCGGGCGTACAATGCGCAAATCGATCACTACAAAGACAAAAGTGGAGATGGCAAATAGGGTACGCAAAAATAATACATTACCCGTATGTAAACGTAGGCGGTAACATGGTCTTGAAAAAAAACGTTTTGGTAAACACGTATCGGTAAAAAAAAGAGGACCATATATAGTCCACGTTACCATGGCAAGAGAAATGCAAATACTGTGGCCTTTATGCAAAAAAATTTGCTGCGATACCTATACTCAACTTTGCCACGGAAATGTGATATGTACGGTTTACAAAATATTAAGAAATTTTGCATCCGCGCAATCAACGACAGTGATAAGTGCTTAAAATAAACGCATAAATGTACAGACAAATGGCAGAAACGACCCGCGTCTACGTAGTAAGCAAAAATACAACTTGTGCATCTAATGTTTAAAAATTTTCTATATCTTTTGCTCATATAAAAGGTAAGATTTGCATTTACGGTTATTGATTATTGTCCTAGATTAGTAAAAAATTAAAAAAAAATTGCCAACGTTGAGACATTGGCAAAATATGTAAGGAATGAGCATAGCTTAAAAAAAGATACTGATAACGGAACAAAAGTAAATTAAGCGCTATGAAAAGGCTATGTACAAAATACAGTATTACAAACACTAAAGATGGGGTAACTTTACACCGTGATAATATGAAAACAGATGCATGAAAAAGACAACATGTAGGGAAAGTTAAAAGTGGATATAGACAACAAAGCATAAAAAAAAAAGATTAATTGCTTTTTTCCGACAAGTTTATATTATGTATTAGAAACACACTAACAGAAGCAACAAGAAGTTACGAAGAGCTGTATTTGATGCACAGACGAACTGTACGTAATAAAATACAATAACTGAAAAAGAAATGTTGACACAGGGAGCTGCAAGTTTTTTTTGCGATTTTTATGGCTACAACAGTAACGTAAAACGACATCAAAAGAGTCGATTTAAACACACAGGAAAGATTCCAGCATCAAAAAAAAGTGTGGCGTATGTACAAAAATGCCATACAAATTGAAGAATATTACATGGCGCAAAACGTTGTGCAAAAAAAGACAAATATACAGCTTTAATAGGCATTTTATTTTTATATGGATTCTAATGCGATAAACCACAGAAAACAGATAGAAACTGCCCGTAACTGTTTAAGTGTTGATATTATATCATAAATGTACAAATACCATATAAAAACTACTTGATAAAGTCAATATCCACGTAGGGATGTACCTTATATCGCTATATCTTAAACATTGTTATACTGCAAAAACGCAAACTAGTAGCTCCGATAAGCATTCCCCTTTTTTTGTACATGCCGTTATTTTTTGCATATAAGATTTTACAAATACTGCTGCAGAACCTATATTTATTTTGCGCGGGCGCTATAATAACTCTTGTTTTTGTTGCATCATATATTAGATTAAAGCATATTTTGCAAATAAGTAGTAACTAAGTCTCTTAAAAAGGCATTTTTGTAAAAAAAAAGAATTTCTGAGTATTCATTTGCATTTATTGCTAATAAGAAATTGTAAAAAACAAAAAAAAATGATGGCACATATATTTTCATTGCCTGTGTTATCAAAAAGAAATTTGAATATGATATACAACATGCATTTAATCAAGTGCATTTTTTTATAGCCTGTTAGCGTATGATGAAATCTTGTTTTCGTAGTATTAAATAGGGTCGCATATGATTTATCCATCTTATGACAAAAGACACTATTTTTGCCCGATTTTGCATCTTTTATACAAAAAATGTAAATTTCTATGGTTATGGCACTGCATATGTTTTTCGTCATTAAAACTAAACAGATATTATACTTAGAAACAAAAAAAAAATATATTGGGTTAGTACAATTACAATACCCAAAACTGTAAAAAAAGTGTTAGTTGATAGTATGAGATCGAAAGTCAGTTTTTATTTATGGGTTTGAGTTCTTGTCTACTGTAGTCCATACATATGCTATTTTTTAATAAATGAAAATGAAAATTTTATTGTAAACTATTGTTTTAAGCCACATACTGCGTAAATAATTTATGCTATAGTATTTTGCGTAGAGCGCAAAACAAAAAAAAATGTACCTGTTGTTTTACATCCATATAACAGCTTCTATTGTATCTACTAATTTGGTTTACAAATATCAATATGACAAGAAATAATGGCTGGCAGTGGTATTTTAAAATATTTTAATATTGGTATGCCGCACAAAAAGCGTAAACTATACCGTTATAGTAATAAATATTAACTTATAATAAAATAGGTTAACATAATCTAAAGTGTTGGACTTTAACAATATTTATACCATAATTTATCTTACAGATTCACTAAACCACAATAAGTATAGTATTACTATATATGTTTCGTGTTTTTTCTTAACGTTTTTAGCATAAAATATTTTTTCACGATTATTACAGTTTTTATTTTCAAATACCTTGTTGCTATTGTAAGCATAATTTACCCCTCGAAACACGAACAAACTATAAGTGTAAGCGTTTAAGCCATGTTTTGCACAAAACACATGGGAAATTTTTTGTTTATAAATATGTCGGAAAATCGTGTACCCTTGCATGTATAATTTAACGAATTAAAAAGCTTATTAATAATAATTATCGTACATGTATACAGTTGGAATAGATATTTTTTTTGCATAAAGACTAAGTAAGCATAGAATATTTATATATTGTGTAAAAAATATCTTTATAATCTAGGAAGTGTTACACCAACCTACCGTGACGCGTAAAAAACTATAAAGCATCAAAGCATCTGATGTGTTTACACTGTTGGACGATTAAGAACAGGTACAAAATAACGCACAAATTTAAAAGTTTGTTATCAGCTTTTTTAACAAAAAAACGTTACCCCGTCAAAAGCGGTCGTTGCTTGTATCGTTAAAGCAAGTAAAAAGGCTTTATAAACATGGAATTTTTTTTCTTAACATAGTGGCTGCTACTTTACCCTATTTTAAAGAAATTTGTGCATTTAAATTACAGTATATATTTTTTGTACACTGTCCTTTAACTTTTACAATCTTAATATAAAGTTTTTGAGTATAAAATTGGTAAAAAAATAGTAATACGTATTAACACGTAAAAACTTAGTTGTAAAGCGTTTTTTATTGCAAAACACTGTTAACACTAACGGCCTAAAAATGTCTGGGTATGACACTGATATAAAGTTTTACACCCATAAATGTTGGATAGTGTTAAGATAAAATACAATTGTTTAAGCAAAGCCCGGTTCAGTTGTGTTTCACGAGCAGTTTTATTTGGACCACATTATAACATAAATATTATTAGATTAACAAAATTATGTCTAAAATTTTCCGAAATAAGAAAGTTTTATTACTACGAACCTAACAGTAAACACATGTGTGGATTCAGGGGCCTTAACCTGTAGCCTAAATTGTGGTAGGACATAGTAGTGAGTATAGGGATTTTTTAGAGAGGATGGTTAGGGGGATTTAACGGCGAGCCCGCGAATAAAACGGGTCCACATTTTGAACTTTGTTAAAAAAGTTTTTAGAACAATGTAAGTTTGGCAAGGTTCATGGATCAAGCTTTAATAAATTCTGTCAATGCGGCGAATTATTTTGCAAAGTCTAGTTAATGCCAAGTTGTGGTTTTTGAGGCCAACGATTGTTGGTAGAAGTGTTTGTGTTCATGCGGTTTTATGAGTATTTTTAAGCGAAAGACAAAAATAAAGCTTTTTCTTAATAAATACGTTGCATTTAAGTTATACTTTTACCTGTAATATTTGTTATTATACCAATGTATACGTGTTTTTGCCATAATGGTAAACTACCGGGCTTAATATTTTACAAAAAGCAAACACAAAAACGACGATTAGTAGAAAACAATATTGACAACTTTTAAATTATACTTTTACCTGATAAAAAAAGGTTCTTTTTATAATTTTAAGACAATAAACTTTTAATGTTTTTTATTGCTATTAACAAAAGTATAAAGCTAAGTTTTTGTCTTGAAGAGACATTGCCTACTTAGTTGCTACTTTTGTGCTTGCTAAAGTGCTTGTTTTAACCCTTATAACATTATCCGAAAATGATAAATTGTATGTTGCTCAAAGTAATTGTTGTTTTGTAGGATAGGCACAGTTTTTAAATATGGCAAACCTTTTTTAATGTTTTTTGTTGTCAATACGCAAACATAAAAATCTATGTGAAAAAATTCGGATTCCATGAGTGCTGATGTGCTCTAAAATGACTAAAAAACTCAACATAGGTACATTGATTTACCAGTATGCAAGCATTGGTTTTTTTATTGACGTCAGTTGTTATTATTTTATCAACGATTAGTATTAATGTGGGAAAAAAACATTAGAAAAAGAAAGAAATCAGAGGTGTAAAGTAGCCGTTAGGTTATTCTGGCTTGTAGCGAAAGGCTTTTATGATGCACGCTGTGCCACAAAATGTACTGTCTATTGCATTTTCTAGTTCTTTTGACTTTAATTTTTTGTTTTGAACCCTTCAGATTGTTTTAGTTACACAATTCTTAGAATATTAAAATATTTAAAACTTGATTAGATATATTATTTCACGTATTTTTTCTTGTCAAAAAACAGGTTGACTGTTGCAATTTGTGCATATAAACACTCTTTTGTTTGCGGCTGTAGGATTTGAATGGTCACACAATACAAATCTTTTTGCAATTTTATAGTACATATAATAATAACAAGAACTACTGCCTGGTTGCAAACACTTATTCGGGGTTTTTTTAATACTAGCTTTTACATATTATTACTATTTTCTTTACCCTTTAGTTCGAATTTGCTACAATTTTTAATGTCACTAATTTTTTTTTATTTGTTCTTAATTTGCAAATCGCAATATTTTGATTGACGCTAAATGCTTTTCCTTTAAAATTTTAGGACCCATG
>JAQFYM010006780.1:0-11248 GCA_034694785.1 Agrenia bidenticulata
CTTTATCCTTTATCCTTTATCCTTTATCCTTTATCCTTTATCCGTTGTCCTTTTTCCTTTATCCTTTATCTTTTATCCTTTATCTTTATCCTTTATCCTTTATCCTTTATCCTTTATCCTTTATCCTTTATCCTTTATCCTTTATCCTTTATCCTTAATCCTTAATCCTCTATCCTTATTGCCACTTTTTTGATTAAAGTCCTTCTTTTTTTAAACTTTTGACTTTTTTGTGTTGTAAAAACATCAGGTTTAAAACGCTTAACGTGTACTAATTACTTTTAGTTTGTAGTTTATCACTGTATTTTGATTTTTTGTCTTACATAAATTAAATATATATGTTTGTACGTTTATTTATTAGTATTGTATTGTTTTTTTTAAAACACGAATATTTTTGTTTAGTATTTTTGACTGGATAACTTTATTTTCTATTACAAGATAAAATTTTATGTAATTAAATCTATATTGTAATACAGTATGCCTCTTGTTTCAAACATTAAATTTAAAATGTTTTGTTGGGTGTTTTTTTTAAAAGATCGTTTTTTAATTGTTGAACCGAAAATTACAATAATTTTCATGTATGTTTCCAAATAAATGAATATATTTACAAAGAAGTACAAATTTAAATTGTACAATATAAAAACTTTTAAGCACTTAAAAAAAAACAATATAATTCAATAATGGTTTTAATGGTTTTAATGCGATGCCGTAAGCAATCTGGGTGTGATTTTTTATATATATGCATATTACTAATAATCTCATAATCTAAGTCTCTTGTAATCTATTAATCTACTAATCTAATAATCATATAAAATAATTGTTTTTTACAAAAACAGGTAATGTCTAAATATACATAATATGTTTATTGAAAGTTTTTATAATTTATTTTATATCTGCATTAATTCGTGTGGCGCGCAGCGCGCCACCCGTGCGCAGCACGCCCTCGGGCTAAAAAAAATAGTATGCAAAAAACGAATATTTGGCAAAAGTATTGTAAAATGGTTAATTTTATTTAAAAAATATTTTATTATATAAAAATCAGATAGTTTTTGTTTTTATGATTTTCAAAGATGTTTTTAAAAAAAAAAACAAAAATATGAAATCTGTATAACTTTTGCAACGTATTATGTAAAAATATTTTTATTTGCATTTGAGATGTTTTTATTGTTATATTTTTGCTTCTTTTACGCCTAAAAAAAAGGCTGCGCACAAGGTAGCGCGCTGCGCGCGCCACAATTCGCAATTTTAAGGATTTATAAGTATGCTATGTGTTTCGTTTTTTTTTTAATTTATAAACAATTAAGAAGTAGATCTTTTAAAAATGCGGGCGAAATATTGATTTTACGCTAATATTAATATATCGAAAAAAGTTTTGCAATAACTTTTTCTTAAAAACTGGTCATAACGAAAATATTGCAAAAGTAACAAGTGCTAATGCATTATAATTACACAATATAATTTATTGTTATTTATGCATAATATTTAAATGACAATATTATACAATTTTAGTAATAATTTTTTAAGTACAAAGTAAAAAAAAGAATCACGTGTAGTATAAAGTAATTCTTTGCTATTTTTTTTAAAATTGTTTATTTGTAATATATGTACGCAAATTCTATCTAACACAACAATGTATACACTTATTCGAAGTGTAATTTATATCATAGAGTTTTGTTACACGCGCATTTTTAATTTAAATACTGATACTAACCGTTTACGCAATTAAGACGTAGCCAGCCAGTGAGCTATGCAGTATAAAAATAATTCCTATGCGTAAATACATAGTTACTATAATACAAATGGGCTAAATAGGGCAAATAATCTATTCACTTTGTATAATCGATTTGTTTATAAAAAAAAATGTTCTTTATTTTATTGCACTGTATTTTCTGATAAAGTATTATGTATAAATTCAGACAAAGTCCTTACATAAAGAGGTGTCATATATTAAAATTTCGGTTTACAAAAAAAAGTGCGTAATCAAAAAAAAAAAAAAACGAGGATTTATGTAGTGTTCTTGTAAAATTTCTATAATTTTTTTTTTTATGGATGTTTTTTAAGTTGTTTAAAAAAGTATTATGTGTTATTTAAGAAATACAATTGTATGCAAAACTACATAGTTTAGTGCAATTTTTATACATACAGTTAAACTTGACAAAAAGCAAATATTGTACTTTCATACGAAATTTAAACTGTTGTGTCGTAATCATGGAAAAGAAATGTTGTTTTGTATCCAAGTTTAGTATAAAAAAGTATCATTTACTAGTAACTAAAGTTCACTTAGAATTTATTTTTCTAAAATTAGTATAATATATATATTAAAAATTAAAAATCCTTTGTGATAAAAACATGCAGTTTTTTTCTACGATTAACCAAATTTGCAGATTTTCTACCTAAATATATTTATATGTACATAAAAAATCCTAAACAACACGTTTATAATACTGCGAGTAAAATAAAATAATAAAAAGTAGGTTGTAGTTATACTGACTTTGTTACCTAAAGTTTTTTATGTTTCTTTACTATTTAATAGTGCAATATGTAAGATTTGCGGTTCATTAAACATATATGCACACATTTAAGTAGGTTTAATATATAGTTAAAACTAAAGTAGCTTTTAAAACACTATTAGATTCATAACCAACCTTTTTTTTGTAACAAAATATTCTTAACTACATCGAAAAATGTTTATAAAACCTACGTCGCGTTCTCCAGAAAGATAGTAAATGTTTTAATCATTATACAGCTTTTTACAGTTGTTAAAAACTGAGGTTAGATGTGGATTTATTTAAAAAAAACTTTAGCTTAAATATGTAGCAGTTATGCGTAAGATGGTATCACTACCTTTAAGTTGTTACTTCTGCCCTTTGTTGCTTTTACTACTTATAATTTACAAAAAATTTACATGTATAAAAATCAATTATTCGGAAAATCTTAGTTCTTTTTCTTGTAAAAAATTCAAAACATTTAAGTTTTTTTGTATATCTTTCAAACAAAAAAATAAAAAAAACGATCATTGACGTGAAAATAAGGTGATTTACTATTCATTTACTATATTTTTTGCAGTCATAACTGGCTAGGAACTCTATGACATAAATGCATGTTTTTTTTTCAAAAAAAAAGAAAAAAAAACAGAATAAACTTAGAAATTTAGCTACATTTAAAAACCAAAAAAACTCATTTTGAAAATAGCATAACAAATAAATCTTTTATTTTATATAAATTTTTATGTTATTAAAACGTGTTATTTATGATTTGAATCCGACAAGAAACCTTTGATTAGTATAACACATGCATCTCGGATAAAAAGTCTGTTGAGCAGCGTTAAAAACTGTAAAACTCATTTTTTGTTTTATTACATAGAGAGTTTGTTTTTACGGACTTGCGACAAAATATCAGGTTATTTATTTTTTTTGAAACGATCCAGGATACAACTATAGTTGAAATAAAACAAAAAATGAAAAGCGGTTTTTTCTACGTAAAATAGCATATAAGTTTTTCGTTTTTGGTCATCTTTGCACTTAAAATAGTTATAACACGCTAGTTGTTTTATTAAAACTTTAATGTTATGAATTTTACTTAAGTAAAGTATGCAGTTGCAGATACAGCTTCTTGAAATATGCTTATGCGTTTAGGTATATGGTAAAAACATATACCAGTTACATAATTGCATAATTGAACAAAACAACATGCATCTTTACAAAGTGTGTAATTGGAGATAATACTATATAATTAAAAAGCAGAAAATAAACAGTCTATAGCAACGTTTCAGTATAAATCAAGACGCGAAGCCTGCGTCATCAACCTTTGAGAAACAGACATGAAGGTTGTCCGTTGTACTGCGTAAAAACAATCTTTGTCAATTAACGTGTACTTCCGTGTCATTTTTGCAAATGCTACTTTTTCTTTTTCTGTAATCTTTTTAGTTAAGAAATTAGTAATACTGCAAAAAAATTGCAGAATATAAGTAAACATGCAAAAAAATGCAAAGTTTTCGAACTCCGAGTCCTAGTCTTAATTAATTTTTTATCATTAGAAAATGTTTTAAAATTGCCCAAAATTACCTTATTTTACAGACAAAAAATTATCTATAAGAAGTAACAAAAATACGTATATATCTTTTAATGTCATTTTGTGTTCTGCTTTTAAGTTTTTATGTATAAATTATTTTTGCCGGTAAACCTTACATAACGAGAAAACACCTACATTGCACTTTTTTGACACTTATGTCCCCATTTTTTTTTATTTTTTGTCTTAAGCTGCATAAAACACAGTTATTTCAACTACACAGAATATATGGATATAATAAATACAAAGTGTATTAAAAAATACTAAAGTGAAATTTTATGAATAAGCCCTGTAGCACAAATATACACTAAAAAAGTATTTTTCATATATTCTATCTTTGATAAATAAAATAACTAAATTTCAAAGAAAGCTCATGGGTCTATTTTCATACTAGGGGTTACATATATTTAAATCTCAGTAACTCTTTAAAACCAGCTTTTTTAAACATATAGTCAACTATTTAATTTAAAGCAAACTTTACTTAAAATCTTTCTACCAACGGATGTATTATTTTTATGAATTAAACTAAACTATATAATGTTCTTTTATAATATCATTTACTTACATGAATATTGGGCAAGCTGTTTGTTACAGATGAAAGCCTATCCAACACGTATAAACGACATTGGTAGCGGTTAAGCGATTTTTTTCTGTAAACAAAACTTTTCATCAAGGTAAACATTTTTGACTAATAAATGTAACAAGACCTAAAAAAAACTTGATATAACAACAGTAGTAATTTTCTTCTTCGTAGTCTTGATAACCCTTAAAAATTTTTTTTAAAACTAAAAACAAAAAACGTGCATATATTTCAAAACAGTAATTTGTATATTTTTAATGTAAAGATATACTTTTTAGAACATATCATTTTTTTTAATTTTTCTTGAACTTTTTTCTTTTGTAAATAAAATTTTTGTACATGATTAAAAACATTGTTTTTAATTGCAATCTAATAATTTTCTACGCATAAATTACTCATTTATAAAAATTTATTTTCTAAGATACTCAAATAAAAAAATAAAAACATACAATAAAACAAAACGAATCTATTGTAATCGGAATGTTCTTTAAGTTTTTATACATAAAAAATATATTTTTTATAGATTAGGTTTAAGATCCACGAGGAGTTGAATTCTTAGGTTTGAGGTGAATGCTAACACGAATAAAGGCTGATATACAGTAATGCATTTTTTTTTGACATAATGTAACTGACAACCTTGAACATGTAAAAGTTTGTGGCGATGCACTGTAAAAATATAATAAACCAGTTAGAGTACGGTATTTCTTACTACACGTAAACTCGTGGCGTATCATTGACAGAAAATACATTCAAAGAACTAACATTAGGAAAGTTATACTTAAGATTGCTTATCCCTAATCTCTTGGTACAATCTGACTGTACCGAATGTTTTTCCATGATTTTTTCTTAACTAGACAATGCAGTATGTCTAGGAAGATTTGTTAAAACATTAATTTTTAAAAAATATGTTTCAGATGCACTGTCAAAAAAAAAGTCTATTCTCCAAACGTTTTATAATGCAAAGTTCTAGGAAAATGATGTATAGTAAATGACTGTATAAACCTAGAACTACAAAAAGTTGTATTTAAAATGCTGTAAGTAAAGAAAAGTAACACAATAATTACAACGCATATGTAGCAAAAGCTTAATCAAAAAAATTAGTATTCATTTTTTGTATTATATGTCGGAATGTTAACAAACAAAATTATTTTATTTTTTATAATTGTAATAAGTATCTGCATTTGTCGCATATTTTATTTTTTAAAAAGCTGGATTTGTTTGTATTTCTGAAAGTATCTTTTACTTGAATAAATTGACTCAATTTTTTTAACTAAGTGGTAAAAATCAAATAAAAGGGTACAATAGTAGTTTGAAATTTGTTTTCACTTAACTTGCAATGTTGGATAAGTTAACAAAAACAAGTTTTTTTAACATGCTGTTCGTACTCTTACCGATGCATATAGTTTAAAAGAAAACTCAAAAAAAAATACTAATTTAAATAATTTTTGTCGTTTTATTATTAAAATCTAATTTTTTAAAAAATCCGTATTTTCTAAACAGAACATACCTTGGAAAAAAATCTAAAGTCTTATTTTTTGCTTATTCATCTGTAAAAAATTTGTTCTAATTTTAAAAAACCTACAGAAACATGGTTATCGTTCTAAAAGAATTACTAGTAAAACGTATTTTTACTTTTAAAAAATACTTTTTTTTTGTGTAAATTACAAAAACCGATAAAATAGATGTGTATCTTGCTTGTTAAGATATATAAATTTTTAATTTTAACGTAGTTTGCTTTTTTTTTTGACATATATGTCTTAAGTAAAACAATAAAAATATTATTTTTTATACTTAAACCAACGGGATTAATAAATAATAATGTTTTTTTACAAAAACTCTTATTTTATATATATTTGTGTTTTTTAATATATTTAGTATGTAATTATTATACTATAAAACAAATGTAGGAGATTTATTATTGTAGAACCAGTGATTTTTCATAATTTTTGAAAGAAAGAACTATTGGTGCAAATGTATTTAAACTCTATAACATTAATAATTTTTACATCCAGAATGAATTTTTTATTTTTACGGCTAATATTCTCAATTGAAATACCTGTATATAACAATGTAGAAAACCCTTTGTATTATAAAAATGTAGTAAACCAGCAACCAACTGATGCGATTATACATATGACAACAGTGCGAATGCCACGAACAGTACACATTATTGATACAGCCAAATACAAAAATAGAATTTTTGACAGGAGATGTTACAATACTGTGGAAGCTACATTTGGCTGTGCCGGATATTTACAAAACGTTAATACAATTAATGTTCCAATTATACATTAAATATACATTTAGGTAAACAATTTTACGTTAAACAGATAACGCATTTATTTGCAACCACAAAATCATAAAAAAAAAAACGAAACAGGATTTTTAAAATATATAAAATAAGCGGTTTAACATTCCTAGGATTTAAAACGTTTATTAGACTCTGCAGCCGACAAAAAAAAATATCTACCCTGAAAATTGCCAGATTTCAAATATCGTACAAGTTAGGTAAAGGAATACTCAAAGTAAATAACAAAACTATAAATAAGCCCTACTTTACTAAAGTAAAAAATACAAATAACAGTCTATTACTTTAAAAAACACAAATTTGCAGTTGTATTTTTAAAGTTACCATTGAATATTTTTTTTACAAGTACCATTCTATTACAAGCTATTTTATGGTTAGAATTTACTTGTAAAACTCTTGAAATGCCTTAACATCGAGTGTTTGTGAAAATTTTATATTAGCAATGTAACTTAAAAAGTTAATATAAAATATGCTTTACTTTTGTATCTTTACATAAAATATTAAACTTTTATTGCATTTTTCAAACAATTAAAAAAAACCATTTCGGTTTTTTTGGTGTATAAATGCTGGTTTTTTTTGTTTAAAAATTTTTAAGAGCTTTTTTCACAAATGTTGTATTTTTATACAAAAGTCTTTTTTAAGCATAATTTTATTTTATATTTTACTAAATATTTTTTGTATTGGATTTGAAGATTTCTGTTGAACTTTAATTAACGGTCACTGAGCGGTTCGTGAAATAAAATTTTGAATTTTTGGCTCGTTTTGTTGCTATTTACATGTTATAATAAGTGTAATTGTATTTTGAATAATTTTTATCAGTATCTTTATTCGTGATTTTTAATATTATAATATTTGTCGATTTGTCAAGATATTTGTAAAGATGTTTTTGTAGAGACCAGTGCATTAGCTGACTGTTAAAACTGAAATTCCTTTTTATATATAATATTTAACAATTTTGTTTATTACTAGTAGAAAAAATAGATAGCGTTCTATATAAAGACAGCGTTCAAAAATGCGATAAACTTATTTTTGTTTGATCTAATATTTTACTATACATTTATGTCGTGGAATAGATTACGTCAAAAAAACACTGGTACACAAAACAAATCAATAGTTTTCTAGATGTATTATTACCCAGTCGATCAAAAGATATAAACAAGGTGACAAAACAGAGATGTTGTACACATTCTCTTTAAAAAAATACAAGTAACGTTTTAAAATACATCGGAAAGCATGGCAGGTCAATTTAATATATACAAAAATATAATATGTAACACTACCTCTACTTCTTTTGCCGGCTACAGCAAGTTGAATGTAGCGTCTAATTAAAAAAATAACACTAGACGAAATTTGAATACTAGAGTAAGTTTCAAGGTTTTTTATCGCAGTTTAAAAACATAAATTAAAAGATGTGGAGTGACCTACTGTAAAATTACGCTTAGAAGATTGTGCTTTACCCACAATTAAAGATTGGGGTTAAACCTTCTGCCTCATTTAAACTGCAAATACATCGTCCGAGGAAAAAAATTGTAATAATACAGCGTATTACAGATTAAATTTTCACTTTTGCTTTGATAATAAAAAAAACCTAGCAAAGTAATTTTTTAAAGCTATACTTAAAATGGAAAAAAACGATAAAAGTGTCACTTTTATAGTAATAAAGTGAAAACAGTAACCTGTAAAAGATCAGCAGGTATTTAAAAAAAACCTTTTTCAAAAAAAACGCAGATAAAGCAAATTTATTATTTACAAGATTCATACAGTTATATGAAAGAGAAAGCAGAAATTATTATTAAAAAAAGACACGATTTAGAACAAAGAAATATACTCATAAAGACAAAGAATAACGAAATGAAAGACGCTTGTTTTTATTTAGAAATATACGAAACTATCAAAAGGTCACATTGAAACGAACATGAACAACAATATACCAAAAACAACTCAAACCGAAAAATAAAAAAATAGCGTGCAAAACACGAAATATTGTACGTAATACAAATACAAAAAAAGACCTAACCGAAGAAAGTAAAAAAATAGCACAACCTAATAAAATAATGATAAAGCAAAATATGATAATATGCACGCATAAAACCAATATTCAAAATATAGAAGGTTATGTTGGAAGCGCGAACTTGAAAATTATGATAAAATTTGAACAAGGAAATTGCAGAACTTACAAAAGAGGTCCGCAAACAAACACTTTACATACAAACGAACTCAGTTACTAAATCAAAGATCGTTCATCTTAAAATAACCAAAAAAAAAAATGATGGCTGAAGTTAATTTACAAAACTTCTAATTAACGAAAATAAAATACAAAACCAAACTATACTTGCTAAAAAATACCATGCGCTATAAATCTCGGTATGATTTTTTGAATCGTTATTTAGCTCAGATAAATTTGTCAGGAAATTTTCAAACCTTAGACAATAGAAAAACTGAAATTTTAGCAGGTTGCATCATTTGGAAGAGAAGCGAAGAAAAAATACTTTGTGATAAAAACATGATTTTTTTTGCAGAAAACTAAGTCAAAAAAAGCACTACTATAAAATAAGGAAACTTCGATTTAAAAAATATTTTCTTGTTTAAACATTTAATAACATTAACGTCTGACCTACCTATTTATATTAGACGCTACATAATTCCTATGCAGCTTTACGCTGGCGTTACGACAGAACATACAAAAACTGTTAGTAGAAGAAGTTATCCGACTAAGCACATCGCATATACACTACCGGGGTTTTTTACAAAAACGCAAAGGTGAATGCGTTTAGTTGCAAATTATGTCAAACTAAGCACAAAAAAGTTCAAAAGTTTTCCTTTCCTTTTGTAAATGTAACAGATCAAAAAATAAATTAACAAAAATCGAAAACACATTCATGCTTAGAACTTAAAATCTGAATTTTATAAAGTAAGTGTGTCACCAGAAGATATTTATAAAACTGAATTTTGTTTGTCATTTGCGCACTAAGAATTTATTCGAACTACTTTTGGACTTACAAATGCGCCATAAACAAAAAAAAAAAAAATATGCAATTGATGTTTGATCATTTACGCTACACTCAAACTTTTTAGAGATTTGTTTTTTTTTAGCTCCTGTAATGAAGAACAATTTACACATTTGCAACTAATTTGGGTGATTAAGAGGAAAAACAATGTATATATAGTTTTTCCAAAAATTTGCATTTGCATAAACCGAAAATATATACTTAGTTCATATTATCAACAAAGAAAGCAAAAACCCGGACATTACAGCATTGAAAAATTAGGAGCATGATTTTATGCTTATCAAAAGTAAAAGAATTGAGAAGTTGAATAGAATAGAATGATAAACTAGTTTCGTGTTTTTTTTTAACCTTAGTACAATAATGACGCAAATACTCATACAATAAAAGGCGACACCTAAATTTTTAAATGTAAAAACATTATTACTACAATAATTAAAAGCATTTTAAACAATCTTAAAAGCGAAAAATCACGTAGGCATCTAAACATGAACACACCTGTCTAAAAATAACCAATGCAAGTAACGTAGGGCGCAGCGCAATCTTATTACAAAAAATGTAATTATTGGCATTTATAGCAGTAAATATCAAGGTTAGGAAGCTAACTACACAGGGCCAGAAAAAGATTTTTTTTGCCATATATGAGGATTAGAACATTTTCGCTAATTCGTTTATAACTTAAAAATTTAAAAATTACGAGGCTATAAAAGGTTTTGCTACACTTAACTCAACATCAAGTTTAAACCCCTCTCTAGTAAGGCACAATAAAAAATATCTACAACCAAAAATAATCAAAACAATTTAACATTCTTTACTATAAATTTTACGCAAATTACATCAGTTAATTAACAAACATTTTTTCTTTTATAAAAAACATAATCCTAATATAGGGAATGAGATAATAAGATATCGACTCCAAACGTTCTATGTTTGTAAATACATTACAAGATACCACATAGACAAGTTCTTATTTACTTTTAAATAGCAGTGTCTAAACATTTAAAATATAATTAGGGTCTAATATCTAATTTAAAAAAGGTTTATGTTATTTTTTGGTTATATGGATTGTTAGTGTAAAAAAATAAAGAAATAGACGTGTTTTATTACGCTTATTCAGCTATTATTTATCCTGGGTTTTTTTCATTTAAAGGTTTAGGCTAAACCTTGTTTCAAAAAAGAATCAAATCACTATCAACAGTTTATAGTAATTTTTTATAGTGATCTTGTAAAGTAAATACAATTTAAACGTGTGTCTAAAAGTTTTTTGCTTTCTTTTCTGGGCATCATATT
>JAQFYM010006781.1:0-11245 GCA_034694785.1 Agrenia bidenticulata
ATAAATTGGATAAGAAGCTTGAAATTTTTTATAAACCTGGCTCGGGCTATATGAAGTTGCACCTGTGAGTTTTTAATCTGCATTCTTAATTTTCCTTTCTCCAATAAAATCATTAAAATTAGCTGCCTAAATTTGGCCGAGTATGGACCAAATTTAAAAGCCTTAAGGAAGAAACAGGAGAGAGGCAGAGAGCTATTTTTGATGAGATGTCTGGCAGAAGGGGTTATTTTTTCAGGAGGATTTTTAGGTTTTTTTCGCAGGTGGCATTTAGCTTGTTGAATGAGTTGTCGGGTTTTAGAATGAATTAGATTTTTAAAATTAGGTTTAGAAAATCGGCTCCAAGGGAAATCAAGGGATGAATAAATAATAGGCTTAGAAAGAGATATTAGGAATGGATTTTCAGGAATATTTATCGTTAGTTTGGATTTTAATCAGAATAATTTGCTGTAAATACAATTGCCCATGAAAATATTTATTACCCGTTTCAAAATATAATTTTAGAATTTCTTTAGAATCTGAATAATCGGTTCAAAGACAAGCTTATCCGCGTCCTTTCCCATGGCGAAATCGACATGTGTAAACTTCTTGCAACTGATCTCTCGATGTTCAATTAAATTCCCCAGTTCCTTGGCCACTTGGGCCACATCCTAAAATAATTTTTATGCTCATGATTAAGAAACATTCTAAGGACAATGTCGAATTAAAAAAGTATTTGCATCTTAAGACACTTACTTTTGCAGGAACTAGTCTGTCATCCACAGCTCCAAATGTTATCACTGGTAGAGTCACTTTTTTAAGATCATAAGCTGGGGGTGAATGTTGTCCATATCTAATTAAATTCTCAGCCCTGCCGTAATCATACTGTCGAAATTGGTATGCAGACAGACACTGAGCAATGTGACAACCTGTCTTTAAAGAAGTTGGACAAGCGATATGTTCAGAGACAGTCCTCCTACGGGACTAAGAAATACGAATTATTTAATTATGCAGATTATCGTCTGATTCAATTGTTAAATCTTTTAATGATGGTGAAAATATTTAGAGCACCTTTTCCAGTTGTTCGGTTCCAATGCTGTCACACGCTCCAGCCACTTTCATCATCAACCATGTCCCAATTCGTTCGGGATTTCCAAACGGTGGGCATAGTTTTTTCCCATAGCCTGCAAACGTAGCCCCACACACTTCTTTTCGATATAAAAATCTAAATTTCCCCTTCAAAATCCATAGTATTGCTTTTAAAATGTCCCATCATACAAATATGCAATATAAATTCAATGTTTAAACATAAGTGTAAAATCGTTAGTTAGCTCACAAGACGTGTCCCAACAGACGCAATAGTCTTGACAACTTTGTTCGTCACATGTCTTCCATAAACTGCAGGTGAGAGGGCAATCATTAATTTCACTTTGGAATTATACTCCGGCCTCATATTTATTGCTATAAACAGGACTGAACTGCCTAAAGAATGTTTTTTTGAAATAAGGAATATAATAATATAGTAATATAATAATAATATAATAAAATACCTAAGGAATGACCGACATAGTAAAGACTAGTATTTCCGGTAGTCTCTAAGATGTAATCTATTATTGAAGGGATGTCATAAATCCCTTTCTCATGACCGCTGCAAGTAGAAAATTAAATTATCAAAGAGAGTTTTAAATCACCAAAGTATTAGGAACAGAAATAGATACCTGAAATCCCAGTATTTTTTGGATCTAGTACTTAAAGTAGCATGACCCCGTGACCCTTGACTGCCACGCAAGCAACCAATCCAACAATCGAAACCTTCAGCAGCAAGCATACATGCTGTAATTTAGATTTCAAAACGATTTTTAATGTCTGTAAAAACTTCATAATGTTTTAATTTCTTACGTAAAACTTTGTCCGGGGTATTTAGGAGCCATGTTGAGCCGCAGCTATTTAGACCATGGACGATGAGTACCGCAGGTTTAGGAATAATTGTTTCATTCTCAAGACCATCCCCAATCTTTGAACTTGCATTTCCTGGAACCCTTAAAAGCTGCAAAATATATCCATCTTCAGTCTGCACTGCATGGATCTCAAGAGGATGCCCATTAATTATCATGATTAATGGAATTTGACAAAAGTGGATTGACGGACTTGGGGAAACTTGATTTGATGTTATTAATCTAGAGACTTCTCGGGGAATTGGATGAAATAAGATTTAGACTTCTCATTATGGAATAAATTGTGTACTTAAAACG
Organism: Agrenia bidenticulata; assembly: GCA_034694785.1. Classification (NCBI taxonomy): domain Eukaryota; kingdom Metazoa; phylum Arthropoda; class Collembola; order Entomobryomorpha; family Isotomidae; genus Agrenia; species Agrenia bidenticulata. Next base: position 2,229 of record JAQFYM010006781.1, read on the forward strand.
CTGTATTGGATTTTAAAATAAAACGCCAGTAACTGCTAGGAAGATATTGAGAAGGTAATACTTAAAGTTGATGGAACTAGTTAACCAGGATTTCCTACTGGTGACTGGGTGGGAATGGGAAATTGTCTAGCTTTATGTACATAGAATTAAATTACTTCGTATCAAGTGCATGCGATTTGGATTGAAGTGATTAAAGCGATAAACTGAGAAGTTCCCACGATGCTTCGTCTTAAAAAAAACAGAGAAAAGCTATTAACCACTTTTAATAATCAATTGTTTTTGCATTTGATTGATAGAACACACATCTGCCGGTTTGTGCTTGGGGGCTTAACATTTTTAATTGATGACCTTCGTTGACACTGAATGGAAGTTGAAGACCATGTATCCAAATACTCCAAATTCCAATGGATGGATTATATTTGGTGTGTCGATACGCAAATAGCGTTTTCCACCGTTCTTATGATGGTAAGGATAAGCTTTAGAGATTTATTCAAATTCAATATTTCTAAACATTAGCTGACTTTATGGAGTTGAGACATTTAAGCTTTTTCTCAAAAGTTGAATACTTTTTCCTTGTGCCATAATCTGTTCTCATAATGTGTTCAATATGACGGAATTGCAGATATTTATTAGCATAATATAGAATTGCAATATTCTCAAAAAATCCAATTAGATTATAAAGCATGAACTACTGGACCAACGTTCCAACAATCTAATTTCGTGTAACATGCAAACGTTTATATTATCTCTCAAATTAATTTTAAATGAAATGAGTGAAAAAAATCTAACCTTGTCAGGTAGAAGTTTATCGGAATTATAAATATACGCTGGCTACACAAAATTTGATTCAATCCGAATCATAAATTGGAGGTATGCGTCATTTCTTAGGTTTCTTTAACGCGTATTCGAAATTCGAATTCTTGATAGCAGCAAGATTTAGACCTTAGCCTCATTTACTTCACTGACCAAATTTTACATTTATCTGGAGTTTTTAAGAAGGAGCTTTTTATGATTATTATTATTAACCGTTTGACACTATACCCCCCAGTTTGAAAAAGGTCAAAATTGTTCAAGGTGAGATGTCTTTAAAATTTGAATGATCGGGTCAAAAATCAGTCTGTCCGCATCTTTTCCTATTGCAAAGTCTGCATGTGTAAACTTCTTGCAACTGATCTCTCGATGTTCAATTAAATTCCCCAATTCCTTAGCCACTTGGGCAACATCCTAAAACAATTTAAAAACTTCTGTTTTATGTCCTCAATTTAAAAAACATTAGTTTAAAAAATCTTTTTGCATCTTCTAAAATGTTCAAGACAATTACTTTTGTGGGAACTAGTTTGTCATCTACAGCTCCAAACGTTATCACGGGTACAGTCACTTTTTTCAGGTCATAGGTTGGGGGTGTTGCTTGTGCATATCTACTTAAATTCCCAGCCCTGCCGTAATCATACTGTCGAAATTGGTTTGCCACAAGACACTGGGCAATGTGACAACCGGTCTTGAAAGAAGATGGGGAAGACAAAAGCTCGGAAATGGCCTTTCTGCGAGTCTGCAAAAATAATTTACAATATCATCTACCAGTCCAGTGTGCCAGTAGGATTTAATTTTTTTTATTGTTTAGAGTTATTTAAAATAAAATTATTTTTATTACCTTTTCAAGTTGGTCAGTTCCAATGCTTTCGCAACAACCTAAAATCTTCATCATCAACCAAGTCCCTATTTTTTCTTGATTTCCGAATGGTGGGCATAGTTTTTTGCCATATTCCGCAAAAGTATTTCCAAATGCTTGGTGACGATAAATAAACCTGAATTTACCCCCCTTCAAACCATATAATATTAGTTGTTATTACTCTGACACAATGTGTAGGATAGATTTACTTTTAGTTAAATGTTAATAATGTTAACTGGTACTCACAATATGCGACCCAAGCAATCCAAGACTCCTGACAATTTTATTCGTTATGTGTCTTCCATAAACTGCAGGTGAGAGGGCAATCATTAATTTCACTTTGGAATTATACTCCGGCCTCATATTTATTGCTATAAAAAGGACCGTACTTCCCATCGAGTGGCCGACATAGTAAAGACTAATATTTCCGGTAGTCTCTAAGATGTAATCTATTATTGAAGGGATGTCGTAGGTTCCAATTTCATGAACGCTGTAAGTATAAAATTAAATTGTCCAAGAGGTTTTAAATCACCAAAATATTAGGAACGGAAATAGATACCTGAAATCCCAGTATTTTTTGGATCTAGTACTTAAAGTAGCATGCCCTCGTGACCCTTGACTGCTGCCACGCAGGCAAGCTATCCAGCAATCGAATCCCTCCTCAACAAGCATACATGCTGAGAATTTAAGTTTAAATGGTTTTTATAATCAACTATACATATTTTACGTTATTTATTGAATTACGTAAAACTTTATCTGGGGTATTGATAAGCCATCCAGGGCCACAGCTGCAAAAACCGTGAACGACGAGTACCGCAGGTCTGGGTGTCCCATTCGGATGGCTCTTGCTCTTGGAATCCATATTAGTCCCATTCTGAGCTAGAGGAATCCTTAAAAGCTGCAAAATATACCCATCTTCTGTTTGTATTGAATGGGACTCGAGAGGATTTCCGTGGATTATCATTTTGTATAGGATTTTTCAAAAGCCGACAAAAGACGATGCAGGAGTTCGCTTGATTAATATTGAATTTGAAAACTGCACTTTAATTAATTCTAGGATCTCTTCTGGTAGTCGGTTCAGCATGGAGAGAAATTAAGTTACTAACTGACTGTGACTGCCCAATGTTGGCATTAAATAGTGTCTGAAATTGCAAGGTGAACAACAAGGGTTTTCTGTTGGCTTGGAATGTTCTTGTTCATTAATTAAAGTACTTGTTTTATAGTAGGAAGGAACTACCAAGTAATTGTACCAAGTGTGATAATATTTTTTTAATAAATAATCTAGACTGAAATTCCCACGATACCTTCAATAATTTCCACGATACCTAACCGATTTTCTCAGATAGAGTTAGTTACATGAATATGTTCTGATTAATAGATTAATAGGTATATTTTAAGCCAGATGATATTCTTTTAAACTCCAGTAAGTTTCTAGCAATTATCATCTAATTTCAATTTGATAAAATACTATTTCTAAAATTATGCTTGAGCTTTCATTATAAGATGTCAATAAGATGTGCTGCAACTGGTACAATATAATTGACATAAATTATTGAAAATAGATTTATAAAAATTGTGTAAATTAGGAATTTAATGTAACATTTCCTATTCTTATTCGTAGTTAGATTCTTATCATTATTTTTATCATTTACGTTTTACGATCTCAGTTTTGTTTAAGGGTAATTAAGATATTTATTGAAGTTTTATGTGCTGGATTTTACATTCAAGGTTTTGTTAAAATGCTCAATTATTTTATCATACACTAAAGTATCTGCATCCCTTCCCATCATGAAGTCAGCGTGGTGGAATTTTCCTGCTTGAGGTTTAACTACATTATGCTCAACAAGATTATGAAGCTCCTTGGCCACTTGAGCTACGTCCTGAAACATTACAGTTAATTGCTCATTATTTTACATTTTAGGTAATTTATTTTCTTGTAATTATAAATATTCGAAAACTTTTGCTGTAATAATAAATAATTGTAGAATAAAAACTGTAACCTTTGCGGGTACTAGTTGATCTGACTCAGAGGTAAAAGTAACTACAGGAAAAGTCACCCGATTCAGATCATAAATTGGAGGCTTTGGTGTTCCATACTTTTTCAGATTTCCTGAGCGTCCGTAGTCAAAACTTTGGAGGTTTCCAGACTGGAATAAACACTGTGCTCCATGACAGAAAGTTTTCATGGATGTGGGACCTGGCAACTGTCTACTAATATCTAGCAAAAGACTCTGAGGAACAAATTGAAACACTATAAGTACAGATAAACTACAGAGATTTCTGAGTGAAACACAGAAATTTTATTCTGAGATAAAAGCCGTACTGGTTCTATTTGATCGGTCCCAAAAGCTCCGCTCAGTTTGCCGCATTTCTTCATTATCCAAATCCCAGCCTTGTCTGGATTTTTGAATGGAAGACAAAGTCGCTTGCCGTATCCGGAAGCAGTTTTTGGAATTATTTCTCCTGTCCTTAGGTACAAGGTTTTACTCTTTCCCTTTAAAGTGATCCAAAAGTGGATTTATATTAACATCATTTCTTTGGTATTGTTAAATTTGCAATTGAGCTATTAAGTCGGAAGACAATATAGTTATTAGAATGTACCAGTAATGCTCCAAGAGGTCCAGCAAGTTTCAGAATAGGTTTTTGCAAATGCTTCCCATAAACCGCGGGACACATAGCAATCATCATTTCAATTTTGGCATTGTACTCGGGTTTCAAATTCATCGTCACGAACAGATTCGTACATCCTAGTCAAGATACTCCCCTCATAGAATAAAGTCAAGAAACTGCCCTCATAGAATAAAGTCAAGAAATTCCCCTCATACCTAAGGAGTGGCCTATGTAATACAATTTTGTATTACCAGTTGCTGATAAGATGTAGTCAATAACTGCGGGAAGATCATATCGACCGACCTCTTCAAGGCTGTAATAAAAAAATAAGTACGGGTAAGTTTTTTCCCCGATAATATAAAAACAAATTGAACATTCAGTTGAAAATTTATTATGTAGTTAGCTAAAAAAGTATACCTAAAGTCCCAGAATTTATGGGATTTTGGAGTAAGAGAAATATGACCTCTTGACAGTCTTGATCCCCTCAGGCTTACCATCCAGGAATCATATCCTTCTTTATAAAGCTTGTGAGCTGTAAATAATAGAAATCGCCAATTGAGAGGTGTAATTCTAATTTCATATTTAAAAAAAATACTATGAACGCATTTACGCAAAGTCTTTTCTGGAGTATTAAGCATCCAGTCAGTTCCAGAACAAAGAAGACCATGGACGATAAGGGCCACAGGTTTAGGACTCAGTCCTTCATTGTCAAGACCATTCTCATTGCTAGTATGTATCTGATTGGGAATAACTGCTGGACATCCGGCGATTCTTTTCATGGTCAGAATGTATCCATCTTCCGTTTGCACTTGATGTGTCTCCAATGGAGTATCAAAATATTTATCAGTGTTAATCATATCGATCAACAGGGTTGGTGGTTTATCAGGGATATTTCCGACAAATATTAGCACTATGACAGTATTAGTTAGATGTCATGTTGTTAGAAACCTCTTGAAATAACACAATCTTTGGAATGAATTGAATATACAATGAACAAACTTAATTAATGTTAAGCTGGCTACAAAAGAACTTGCTGGGATTTATATTATTTAAAAAAAAAATACAACACAATATTAAAGCAACAAATATTTCTCAAACTACATTAGCCCAGTCTCTGATCAAATGACAAAATAAAACTTTACGAGTTGTTGAATTCACAATCAAACAGTTAAGATTTACGCTAGGCCTGCTCTGGCTTCTCAATATAGGTTCTATCTAAACTGTGTTATGAAAATCAGCAGAAACATCAAGGTTGGATATTGGATTATAGAAATGATAAGGCTTTCCTGTAAGCTGTCTACCTTGTCTCTTGCAATACTGACCAATCTCATGGTTATCATTTATCATTACGTGCAATCCTCATCTTCTTGAAGCGTGAAGAGCTGACGAGAAGTTAATACTTGGAGCAAAAAAACGAAATCCCTACCTGTATAATTGCGGCATAGTTGTAATCAAAACTAAGGTGAGCAAGGTACAGTATATTATCTACCAGGTCCTGTATGCTGATCAAGCTGGCCTTTTAATTCTTTTTTTGCATAGGTTTTGTGAGGAAGTAGTAAGTAGCATGTATGCACATTTCTTAATGAGTTTATCATGCCTATTGTATTCCATGAAAGGTGAATAATCTAAGTTATTACAAGCATGCTCACCATGTTTGTTTTTTAAATATATAAATATGAGTTGAGGCATCAAGTTCAATTTTCAAGCTATGGAATAGTGGAAAGAAAATCGCACGGTGCCAGTTATTATAGAAAAAATAGTTATTAGTTTCATCAGATTCTGGAGAGACATCAACAGCCTGGGAATAACTAGTGTTATTGAATTAATTAAGGGTTTACGAGGTCTTTCCGACAAGTTATACATAGCTAAGGCATTTAAAAGGATATAATTTGAATTGGTTTCTGATTTAAATACAATTTTGTAAATCGCTACCAATTAAACTGCAGCAGGTAGGAATCACACGATATATAATGATAGGAAAATGCTTCGATGATTCTTGTAATTTATTTTCATTACAAAAGATGGATCAAGGCCTTCAATCCGGAAAAGTTTTACCGGCTTATCCATTCTCATACCTTAGTCATCATTTAAACACTATCATTATACGATAAATTTTATGAATAATAATCCAGAAAACAGTTTAAAGTAAATAAAGTAATCCTGAAGCTCTGATTCTTTTCAAAAATTTGGTTCGTGGGAAAAGCTAAATTGCAAGATTTAATTTAAACAAATAATTTTATAGCCACACGTAATGCAGACGCAATCAATGTATGAAAATAATTTTAACAACCTATAAACATTCACAAACATGATTTGTAGGCATTTAAAACTATTAATTCCAACAATTCCATGTATCGAATGAAGTTTCCAGATACCCCCATCATCTCAAGAAAAATATAGCTAATAAATCAACCTTTAAAAATATCTAAAACATATCCAGATCGTAGTTATGGTTGGCTCATAGAATTCACTGCAAATCATATCTTGAAACTCGGATAATATCTTGAAGATGCGTACTTCCCTTTTTCAATTTCCGGGTTCATCTCTCCAGCTTCTATATCCACATCCAACCCAAGAAAGTGAAAGCCCCTGCGTACTTTCTCTCTTGTTAATTATACGTTCAATTGATATAGTCACATAGATTTATTGGCACTTGCTAACAAAGAATATAAAATATGTACCTTGTTAAAATCCCATCTTTAAAATCCCTAGAAATTTCGTAGCCGAATCATTACAATTACATACCTAATTTCCTACTAAAAGATGCTGATGAGATGGATAAGGGATAATAAAACCAGGAGTGAAAGAACTTAAGGGAAAGGCCCACGTGGACTCGTGCTTTCTCCAATCGAGCTAGAAAGGACTAGACTTAGGGATTGTGGCGGTGGTGGTGGAATGTGTCCAAGTAGTAGGTGTGTGCACGCGTGAGTACAGAAATCGATAAGTGCCGGGATGAAACAGTTCTTGCTCCCTCGATATCCGAATTCTCTGCTACTACCCCACCTCCTCATTCACAAATTGTGATTGTACACAATGGGACAAATGTCCCCAGACTGCCCAGACATCATTCACAACTACTTTACACGATCAACAAAATACTTGTTTAAAACTAGATAACAAAGTATTTTGAATTCAAATTCAAATTCAAGGCCCGGAAAAGTTTTAGCCTAAAAAATCATTTCAAAAAGGACTTCCCCTAGTTTTATCAAAACAGTAACCACAAAAGAGAGCACAAAACTATTATGAGCGAAGGGGACCTCCTGAAAAGTTCTCCTGAAGGCACTGCAATTACCACTGACCAAAGTACTAGCAATAACCATTCCCAAACAGTCAGAAGGACATCACCTTCCCCTCCAAGAAGTCGAAGTCAAAGTGCAGGAAGTGGTCATAAGGAAGCCTTGCTATTTTTTGAGAGGCATCAACTCCTCCAGGACAATGACCTTCTCCCTCTCACATTAAATGACCCTTGTGATACAAGCAGTGTGGGTGACTGGGCTCAACAAGATTATTCTACGGAGGTAAGCACAGTATCAAAATCTCCATCCCCTGCACATTTCTCCGATTTACAGAGCTCATCCACAGAAGAACAGCCGTTTCTGACCGGTATTAACCCAAGTAAAAAAAGTCGTCGACAGTCTCGAAAAGGTAGAACTGAGAGTATTCTCAAGGTTCGGAGTGCGAATAATCTAACAGTACATGGTTGTGAAGTAAGGCCTTGTAAGGCTGAAACCTTTGAGCAGAAGGACCCTTCGAGGAAACTAAGTGGTCGATTTAGAAGTAATAGTCAACCTAGTCAGGTTATCCTAAGTGCTACAGGTGACCGCTGCTCTAGTCGAAAACGGGACAGTATTAATTGGCTTCAGTATAAACATTACAGGACGAATGATTACGCATCAGTGGTGAACTCGGCCTCTTCCCTGGATAAAGCTGGGGTTGATCAGAGTCAGCGAGCTAATCTACTTCAGGTGAGCTTGTATGGCTACCGGAATATTTTATTGCGCCTTTAATTCACGATTTTCTTAGAATGTCATGGCATTTTGGTGTTCCAATTTCTTCATTCCTCTTTCATAGATGAATGCCATGTGCTAGGGTATTTTGAATGAGACATTGTTATCATTTGGGATAGGATTGATACAGGTTAGCCCATTGTGATTTTATGGAAGACGTGACATTTCCAATATTTTGCATATTGTTTTCTTTTGTGCTTTGTGAATTGAGAAATGCGACTCGGTCAGAAGGTGTGCATATATGTCCTTGGCATTTACAAGCTTGTATGACAAGAAAAGGTATTCAGTTATCCATGGAAGTAATTTATCTGAGAGCTTAGATCTTATAGTACACCGCCAACGGAAGGTATTTATATGTTTTCAAGGAGAAATATTCATGACATTTAGGGTCTAGGGTATTTAAGTCAGTCTCTAGGAATTTCTTACGTCAGTTTCTTCAGATTTGACACAGAATGAAAGCTCTATCCTATTTTTTATGCCAGTGTGTATCAAATAGATCAATTCTTGGTGAGTGAGCTTTGATTGTTAATCAACTATTGAGGTTTCAAAAACTAAAATTGACAAAGCGCCCTTGAAAGCTCCAAAATTACATTAATCCTCCTCAGCTGTCGGTATTGTTAATCCCATTTTATGTAACTCTAGTTAGTAATAACAGTGTTGAGAACCGACTTCTTCTACCCGAATGAAGCAGTAACTCGCTAAATGTGCCGTCTCGGAAGTTTATATGAAAT
>JAQFYM010006782.1:0-11243 GCA_034694785.1 Agrenia bidenticulata
AGGGTCAAGAACCTCGAAGAAATATTTCCTGAAAAATGTTCAAGTTTTGTATCGATTGATAGGGTGAATTTTACGACTTACCGACACCATAGGATGACTTATTTGCATAAAGTGATAAATAAACAACTGGTTCTGCTCAAAAGATCTAACTTGAGAAATAATGGAATTGCCAGTAGCTTACAAATTAATGCTTATCTTTTATGTAATTGTGTTATTGACACAACTGATAAATTCTCTCTTATCAATGTAACTCGGCAGCCATTCCATTCTAAATCATAAACCCGTTGCCCAGTCACCAAGTTTAACCACCACCATCCAGCTTTCAATTAGAGTGAGGTCAAGACCCCCGGAGACCAGAGTCCCATTATTTGTTCATCATGTATTTTTTTTTTACTCAGAAAACCTTTGAGAGATAATAGAGAGGTTGGGAAACAGTAATTTTTGTGGTTCAGAATTTAGCCTATATTGACAGAAGTACAGTCATGATTAGAAGCTACAATTCTCTGTATCTCGACCTCTCTAATTGAGTTACCAATTTTTCACAGGTCCTGTGCTTCATACCGAATATTTTACCGATGCTGAGCGTCACTTTGACTGCCAAAAAAATGCTGGCCGTTGATTCACAAAATATTTTTGGGGTAGTGAATTACACGTATGTAGGGAAACCGTTTGTCATCCTCTACTCTTTTTTGTGGAAGTGGGATGAGTTTAGAAATCTTCTGGTGCGAATTAGCCAGTACCCAAGGCCGAATGCAAATCTCCAGGTATGTCATTTTAAAAATTTCTACCTTTTGCAGAGCCAATTTTCAATGTAAGCTGATAATTTTCAGGCGATTGGTATCATAATTGTTTCTCAAACAATCCTCCTGGCTTTTAATTTTTGTCGCTTTCGGTCAGCTTCAAGAGATTTGGGAAAGTCAAAGTGGATCAAAAGAAATGTGCGAGTTACTGATCGTGTGTCCTCAGGACCCAATCGCAAGTGTGGTTTTGAAAATATTCGAAACCGCAATGTTAATTTGGTGGGGATACTTTGCGACCATTGGTGATTGCTTCTTAACATATTTAGTCTGTGCCCAGTTAAGCCTTTCTAGATCCCTAAAGAGGTTGATTGAGGACGAAAACGGAGATTCTACTTTCAAAGTAGGCTATTCTTACGGTACTGCTTTTCCTATCGGTATAATTCAGCCAATCCAATTTCAACCAAAATGGCTGCCTTAGACTATACTCTTGTAGAATGGTTGTTTTGAAAAGTTGAAAATTGAAACTTAAATGAAAGTTGAACTGAATGGTAAATTTTTTAATTTTTTTTTGTTATTAGTGAGGTTGGGAGAATGTAATTTTTGTGTTGTGATTGTGACTGTATCAATGTGAATTAATAACTTCGCAATAGCTACAAGTCAAGATCCAATATTTACTGTATCTCATTCTTCCTGTTAAGCATCTTGTATCATTGTAGCTATCATAGACGGGACGGGCAAAATGGCTTGCCTGAAGCCTCTTGGGGCTTGGAGGATTGGAGCTATGGCGGCTTTTTTCAAAAGGGGGATAGGGACTCTGAGGGTATTTTAGTCAAAAGAGATATGGGGCTCAGGGGGCTCCTAGTCTAATAGGTAATGGGGGCTTTCGGGGCTCTTAGTCAGAATGGGGATGGGGACTCTGAGTCAGAAGGGGGAAGGAGGCTTTGGGAATGTGGGCTCCCAAAAAGCTGTCTATGGTAGCAAAAAAAACCATCCTACATGATCTGTCCATTGGAGGCAATTTTGTTGGAGCTGAGATAAGAGTTTTACCCAAAGGACAGTATTTTTATTGAAGTATATAGGCTTGTATTTACCAATACCTTGTATTTATATATATACCGATACTCACCGCAACTTTGACTGCCAGTAAAATCAATCTCGACCTGACCTACATGATGATCACAGAAGAGACGCTGGACTACATCTCATGCTATGAATTGACCAGGGCCCAATATCATTCCAGGATTTCGCATCCTCATACGAACTGCCTTGCCACGTTTGTATCCATCCTGATTGACTCACGGCACAAATTTTTTCATAACAAAAACTTGAATAAAATTCCATACAATTTTTTGATTGCATGTATTTTTACTAAATCATTGTGGGTTCATATTTGTCGTGCACACTTTAGTCCTTTCACACATCCATGATCCAATTGGGACTAACGGTCTTGAAGACCAATTCGATACATCTTAACCTTATACATCAATATTCAATAAGTAAAATCAATCCATTCTGGGCTTTTTGGAATTGATCAACTTGGATTTTCAGTTATCAAAAAAAGGATTGATATTAAAGGCTTGCCAGGAAAAAACATTTGAAGTTATTTTTCGGTTTTCTATTGTATGTTGAAGACACCCTTAAGATAATTGTCTCTCAAGATCAGAAGAGAAGTGGGTTTTGGAAATCAATTTGTATAATATGTACTTGAAGTTTTAAATGCGCAGTTGGGCTCAAGATGACAATTTAAATTTCAACAACTTGAGAAGCCCTTTACCCTTCAAAAAGTTATAAGTTATGTACTTGCTGATAAATTGTTTTTTGATTGGATTGAGTCGATGGCCAATTCAGTTTTTCCTTTTTTCCATTTTCATCAAATATGGAATATATAAAGTAAGAATTGTCCAATTCGTCGACAGTAAATGTTTATAGTTTACTACTGCGATTTATTTTGAGAAAATTATTGAAAAACAATAAAGAGTGATACTAATTCCTTAAAAATATCAAATTTTAAATACGCCAATGTTTTTAATCGATCGTTTCCCCGTACTATATTACATCGTATTTTTAATAGAAGGGTCAAAGTGTGCTCAGAGTTCTTTTTTATCATACCAAAATAAAATACTTTCAGAACAACCAATTCCCGACATGAAATCCCTAATCGCTCCATTCGACCAGTGCTTGATCATTCTGCACAAATTCTTGCACGTTGACTTCAAAGAGCCCTTGAAAGTCCCTGTCATTCTGACTGGATACGTGGACATTATTGAACAGAGGGACGAAGGTTTTGACAAAACGGCATCTTTAGTTCAGTTAAAACCTTATACTATCAATATCTTTAAGAACATGACGATACAGCCTATTTATCGACTCAACTGTGTGGCAGAAATGTTTTTGTACCCTCCATTACAATTGGGCAAGTTTGTCGACAGTGACTATGCGAATCGTCATCCGTCAATTCTAAAATATTTTCTAGTTCCTTTTCAATACCTTTTTACTTGGAAACATCAAGAAAAGTCTTTCCACCAGAAGTCACCTCACACATTAGTGCAGAACAAGTACAGAATTCTCCTGACCAATTTGCCCAAGTCCCTTTGGATTAATTGGGTAAAACCACTAATCCAAATAGATAAGCGAAACAAGAAAGGAACACTAACGGATTTTATTATCTATCAAATGACCCGGAAAGGTCACCACCGTACAAGTACTTACATTCTTTCGGAATTGCATTCCCCCGGTGTAATAAAATATATTCAGTTGGGGAACAAGGCTGTGTCCACTTTCCAGGGGATTGAAAAAAATTTCAAGAACTTGCAGAGATCCGTTTTAGAAACTTTTTGGCAGGGGTTCCATTCGGAATTACAACAGGAGGAAATATTCCCAAATTATTTAAAACTACAAGAATTAATCCAAAACAATCAGCTGTCGATGAGTCATATAGAAAATTGGATGGTTTTGGAACTCATACTTTTTAAAAGTGCACTTCCCAATGCAACTTTAAACAGACCAAAACAAAGAAGGAAGCCCCAGGATCAGGATGAGAACACCGAAGTAACTGACTTTGAATTACACCCGACTATCCAATTCAAACAATTCGACCTTACTTACATGGCCGTAACCGAAGAGACGTTGGCCTACATCACATGCTATGAACTTGACCTGGGGTCAATATCATTTCAAGATTTCCTATCCTCATACGACCTAGCCTGTTGGATCGCCATGTTGGCATCCATCCTGGTAATCTCTCTCTCCTTATCTATTGGAATATATTTGAAGACGCGGGAGGTCATAATCTCAGGGGCAGTCGTCATGGGATATTCGACTTTGCTAGAACAAGGAAGTAATTTGTGGGGCAACAGCCGCAAGTATAATTTTGCCTACTGGATCTGTGGCTCATGGCTTCTAGTGGCGGTTGTCCTTTCTAATTCTTACAGAGGGGAGAACATTACAAAATTGACCGCCCCTCTAAATAAGGCATCGTTGACTAAATTTGGTGAATTAGCAGAGCTGGATTTTATCGTTTATTCCAGACCCCAGATTTTAGAAGATTTATGGTTGATTGAAGGGGCGACAGACATTGAAGAAAGGAGTATGACGTCCTTAGTTGCGTTACCATTACAGAGGTTGCCGCCATCCTCTGGGAGGTCATACAAGAAAACCGAGACTGACCAAATTCCACCTGACCCCCGAGTGCCTTTCTATAAGAATTTGTTATCCATTACAAGAATCCCGACGGGTTTGAAAGAATTTGGACAGGGGAATACATCATTTTTAGATTTGATCTCGACTTGCAATAAAACATCCTTTGCTTCTTGGTCTGATGAGATTGAAGAGAATTTCTACAGGCTCAAAATAACACGACCCCATCGGCATGTTTCGAAAAGCGAGGAAGTTCTGATTACATGCACAAATGGCTTAAGCTTGTACAATTTTGGAGGTATAGAGGCCCCTCTAAGAAGATTTTCTGCCTTGATCGAGTCCGGAATAAGTCGGCAATGGTACGAGATTTTCAAATTTCGAAAGTTATTCCCTTTGAAGGGTGAAATGGCGAGAAGTGAAATCAGAGTGCGGAGATTGAGTATGTCAGATAATATTGTCGTCATCTTTTTTGTCTTGACCTTTGGCATGGGCTTATCCTTAATTAGTCTAACTGCCGAGCTTGTCTCTAACATTTCTACCACGAGAGTATACAAGATTTTATCAAGTACTTTGGTCAGAATCGGCGAAACCGTAGCAAGGGCTTGTTCTGTCCGGTATCAAATATTAAGGGGTCGTACAGAATCCGATAGCCGTCCAACCTAGACCTTCGAATCCACCCTTGTTACGGCCCTGAGAATCAAGGGGCTATCATTTCCTAGTTCCATAATCTAAAGGGGTTTTAGGCTTGTTCTCACTTATTAATGGTATTATAATGTGACCTGAAAATATTTTCTTACCCACTCAAGTAACTTTGCACAAATACATGATAACTCAAAATATTTATTTAAAAAAAATTAAAAGTCTGTTAAAATGCCATATGAATAAAATAACTTAAAAATTTCAACTACTTAATTTTTCAATCCGTCAAAAGCAATGAACCTTACGCAATTGTTTTATCTAAACTCTTAAAATAATAATATCACCAATTCCAGTAACTTTCAAGATTTTTCAAATTTAATCATCAACAGACCAACACCAAATTTAAAAGAATTAAATAAATGAAACATGTAAATTAAGTTTAATATTTTAAACCACTCGAAGGACAGCAAAGACATTCTCCCCTCGTTCCTCCACATTCTCCACTCGAAACAACATAAACGGTGAGAGAAGATATTCGCGTTCAAATGGAAAGACGGAGTGACTCTCCATAATGATCGGCAAGTCCCAACTACTGCCGACATGTTTAATCTCGATGATATTTCCCGTGTAATCGAAATCGCCGGCGGTGCTACGATCATGGGCAGTGGTGGATGTAAAGTGACCGAATCCCAAAATCCGCCCTACGTCATTGAGTGTGAATAATGTAGTTTGGACACCCCCGACAGAGTTTCCTCGGAGACAACTCCCCACAGTCCCCACCACCCTGCTTTTTCATGACATGCCTCAGAAGGTAGAATAAGGACATGTTGGCAATCCCCGTGAGCTCCATGACCCGTTGCAAGCGTCTCGACACTCCTTGTTGAAGTCATTGAGATGACCGTCCGAGTAGCAGATGAGGGCAATGTGACATTCTGGGGAGAAGTCCAGGCTATTCCGCATCTTGATCGCCGCCTGGTACCCTCCGGGGTTCTTGGAGTAGATCCGCTCACACCTTTGCCAATTTTTTTTGAAATTGTGCTTATTCTCCTTCAAGTCATTGGCATGCTCGGTCATGATTTCTAGATAGTTCTTTGAACGCTGAATAGTTTCGAATGTTTTTCGGTAAAGGGACACTTGACTTTCTGCATAAAATGTTATGTCGTTCTGGGGGGCTTGAATGAACCTCCCTATACGATTTGCAGCTATCACGAATGAAAGGGCTGAACTTTTATTGTTCCCTGTCTTTTCCACCGTTTTGAGAGAAAGATTTCAAAAGTTTAGGAAATTTGACTTGACCAGTGTGGGCTCGTGGGATGTCTGACTGTGTGGGAGCTATGGACAACTATTATAAATTTCAATTGAGTAACCCAGCGGCCCACCCTTTTTTCTAAATTTGGCCTGATGGGCTGGATAGAATGAATTTCCAGCTAAAGACATGAATTTCAAGTAAAGGTCAAGCCTGCAGTGACCTATTAGTGAATTTTGCATATGGATCGTCTGCATATGAACATGGATCGCTTAAGGTATGCAGGAATTTTACACGGATCGCTTACGACATCAGTACCAGCAAATAACATAATCAGGTTGTTATTTCGTAAATAATTTCACATCGGTTTTTCAAACCCATATGTACTTTATCAAACTGCTTACACGAACAGCTGACCCATATGTTGGAACAAAGACTGAATGGTGGTTGTAGTTCAAGGTTCAATGTCGATGTTATGTTTTGGTCATTGCCTTATGTCATTGGGTTGTATGTCGAAGCATGCAAATAGTTGTCGATTTGTTACATAAGCTTAGTTTAGCATCTTAATTCCTTTGTTTGCAACTGAAGTTTCAGGTGACCTTTGAGTTATGTAGGAAGTGAACTTTGAATTGTATTGTGTTTGAGAACCCAGCGTCTAGTTATGTAATGTATTTGTATTTAAAGTAGCGTCGGGTATAGAAAGGCCCAGAGTTAGTTGTATATTACCGCAGTTGTCGTTTAACTCTGAGTCTGTGAACATCGAAGTGAAGTACGTTAAAATAAAGTTAACCCGTTTATTATCAACACTCCAGGAATTGCCCTACGACATTTATCATTATTCGAACCATTTCTAACACCATATTTCTGTGTAAGTCTATTTGAACTCTCAGGTCAACATCGTTTTTACTCATGAAATTGGACTATCTAAGCGAAATTTAGGGGCTCTCAGTTTAAAGAGAGAAGTGGCTTTGGGGGCACTCAGTCAAAAGGGGGATGTGGCCATAGAAGGGCAAAATGGTTGGCCCCCAGCCCCTATGGGGCTCTTAGTCAAAAAGCACAGACGAGAAATTTTCCTTCTCACCATTAAAATTTCTCGTCTGTGGTCAAAAAGGGGATGGAGGCTTCGGGGGCTCTTAGTCAAAAGGGGGATGGAGGCTTCGGAGGTGGGGGCTTCCAAAACGCCCGTCTAGGACGGGGGCATCTGTAATTTGATGAATTGAATTTGATGAATGATGAAAAATTTTGATGAATAATACTCTACCTGGCGTAAAATTCGCATTACAGTTCATTTTGGCGGGAAATAAAAATATCTCGCTCTACATGTTACTTTGAAGAGAATTTCAGTCCCAGAAGTCCCAGAACGCACTATCAGAGAAAATGGCTAAAACTAAATCGACGGCAAAAAAGGTAGGGGAATTTAGTTTAATGTTGTAAAGGAAACAAATGACGTGTAAATTTTATTTTTATTAAACTTTTTTATTGATATAGGGGATGGCTAAAATACCCACAGGTGTGTTACCCGTAAAAGAGAAAACGTCGCCTAAGACTCCGGTAAAAAAAGTTCCATTAGGCCGAGGAACAAAGATACAGTCTCGTTACAGGTTAGTTTCTTTCATTGATTGTTTAAATGTCCAATGATTACAAAATAAAGTGCAGAACATAATGTAATTCAAATTCAGTAATAAAAATATTTACAATTTCAGGCCCGGAACAGTAGCACTGAGTGAAATCCGCCGATATCAAAGGACAACCGAACTGTTCGTTCAGAAATCCGCATTTGCTCGAGTAGTTCGAGTAAGAGCAACTTTGACATTTAAATTTCATATGCATATTCAACTAGATACATAATTTACTTTGAATGATTTTAGGAAATAGCGCAGGAAAATGGGGGAGTAGAAAAATTCACTGCCTGTGCAATTCTAGCCCTGCAAGAAACTGCCGAGTTCTACGTAGTCAACCTTTTAGAAGATGCAAACTTATGTGCCATCCATGCAAAGAGAGTTACTATCATGCCCAAGGATTTAAGTTTGGCCCTTAGGATTCGTGGAGAACGTCCATAAAGTTTTACAAAGCAGAAATAATATGTCTTGAAAGATTAAATAAAATAAAATTTTAAAATTCGTCAAGTCTAATAAAATTGTATCTCCTTTATGATGGAATGGAACCCCGTGTGAAGAAGAAAGTCGGAAGAAGAATATCGGAAACGGTGTCCACATCCATCTGGTCCAAAAGCAACAGTTTTTCGAGTCGAATCAGTAAGCCGTAAGCAGTAAAATATTTGTTATGAATTTGCTAAATATCACAAGAGTTCCAACTTTGAAAGATTTTGAAAAAGGAAAAGCCCTATTCGTAGATTTGATTGAGCATGTCAGATAATATACCGTCATATTTTATAGCCGTAAACAATTTACGTGCACTTTTCAAGCCGTAAAATTGTCACCGTTGATTGACTCAAGACGAGACTCACTAGAAATAATCATGTGATAAAAGTTCCATACTCTTCAGGCTTGCTTACAATTACTTTTCCCTCAAGATGACAACTCAGCTTGGTTAAAATAATTTCAAAAAGTTGACAAGCCATAAAATGTAAAATGTTTGAAACTACGTGCTTGCAAATACTCAGCTTGTCTATTTTTCATGGATTTATTCCATGGCCAAATTCAATTTCAATTTATCATGGAATACATATAAACTCAAACTCACATCTTATCGACAACACACTACTATCAAAGCTATCGAACACTCGTTCGAAATGTTCACCGTTTCAGTTTCAATATAAATCATTCATTGCCTATCATGTCTAGATTGTTCCTCCAATTTTTTCCCATATTATTTCCCTTAGTTTTCTTTATCCAAATGTCAAAGTGTGATCAGAGTTTCTTTGTGCCATACGAAAATAAAATCCTATCATCTCAGCCAATCCCCGACATGAACTCCCTCATCTCTCCATTCCAAAACTGCTTGATAATTCTACACAAATTCTTCGACATTGACTTCCAAGAGCCCTTAGAAGTCCCTGTAATTCTCACTCGATATTTCGACACCTTTGAAATCAAGAATTACAGCGATTCTCGGGATCCTCTACTTCCTCCTAAAACAGTCGTTTCTTTACAACCGTATGCCTCCCATGTCTTCAAAAACATGACGATCAAGCCCATAAGTTGGATCAAGTGTGTAGCAGAAATCCACTTGTACCCTCCCTTACAATGGGGACAACTTCATAGCACGGAAATTCTGGAACGATTTCTTATCCCTCAAGACACCCTCTTGGATTTGCATAGGGTCATCTATGTCAACCAAAAGCTTCCTCACAACTTAGTCCAGAACAAGTACAGAATTCTTGTCACAAATGAGCCAAAATCTGCCTGGATAAATTGGGCAAGCTTGATTTCGATGGGGAAGCAATTGTTAGACGGAATACTAACGGATTTGATCATTTATGAAATGACCCAGGAAGGTCACGACGGGAGGGATGTCTTCCTTATCTCAGAATTCTGCTCACCCTGTTCGATAAGGTATGTCCAGTTTGGAGATATAGAGGTCAAGGGACGATTTACTTTACAGAGTCTGGAACAAGAGTTTGGAAAGCTGAAGAGATGCGTTTTGGAAACGGACTGGGAAGGGATCCATGAGGAGTTGAGTAAGATGCTCGGAGGACTTCTAGATGGAATATTAACGGAATTAAGTCAAAAGCACAACTTGTCGATGAGTGGTATCGAAAATTGGATGCTTTTGGATCCCGTACTTTTTAAAGTGGCTCTTCCAAACGCCACGTTATTTAG
Organism: Agrenia bidenticulata; assembly: GCA_034694785.1. Lineage (NCBI taxonomy): Eukaryota > Metazoa > Arthropoda > Collembola > Entomobryomorpha > Isotomidae > Agrenia > Agrenia bidenticulata. Next base: position 10,044 of record JAQFYM010006782.1, read on the forward strand.
AAACCAAATATGTGACCTTGCCAAACAAGACCCGGCTGATGAGGATGAAAACACCATAGCATTTGACCCACCAGTCCCATCGGTGTTTATGAAACAATTTGACCTCACGTATTTCAAGGTAGCCGAAGAAACGTTGGCTTACATCACATGCTATGAAGATCCTAACTGGCAAAGTTCAACATCATTCAAAGGGTTCGTATCCTCATACGACCTTCCCTGTTGGGTCGCCATCTTCGCATTCATCTTGATGATACCCCTCTCCTTGTCTTTTGGAATGTATGTCAAGAAACGGGAAATGTTACCGGGGGAGGTAATCCTCATAGGCTACTCCACTTTGCTGGAACAGGGAAGTAATCTCGGGGGCAATAGCGACAGGCACAATTTTGCATATTGGATCTGTGGGTCATGGATTCTGGGGGCAGTTGTCCTAACGAATGCTTATAAGGGGGACAACATCACGAAATTGACCGCTCCTCGAAAAGCCGAATCCTTCACAACTTTCGGGGAACTTACCGAGCTGGACTTTATAATTTATTCCAGAACCCGGGATCAAGCGTCAATCTGGCTATTGGAGAGTTTTGAAGACGGGGCCATAAGGAGATCCTTGTCCTTAGTCGCACTATTGGGTCAAAGTTTAAAGGGTTCATTCGTCTCTGATACTTCAGCCGAAGGAGACGGCAGTGAAAAATCATTGCAAAAGGAGACAGACCCCCGACGAATTTTATTCGACAATTTGCTAAAGCTCACAAGAATTCCTTGGAACTTGAGGGACATTTATAAAGGGAGATCTTCAATTATTGATTGGATATCGACGTGTAACAAAACGGCCTATGTTGCTTGGTCTGATGAGATTGAAGAGAGCTTCTACAATCTCAAGATTTCCCGACCTGATCGAACAGTTTCGAAAAGCGAGGAGGTTTTAATGAAATTCTCCAATGGCTGGCGTTTCTCTCATTTCGGGGGGAATAAGGCCCCTCTGAGAAGATTCATCAGCTTAATCGAGTCCGGAATTGGTCGACAATGGTACGAGATGTTCAAATTTCGAAAGGTGTACTCTTTGAAGGTAAAAATGGCTCGAAGTGAAATTCAATTGAGGAAATTGAGGATGTCGGATAATATTGTCGTCATCTTTTATGTCTTGACCTTTGGCATGGGCTTATCTTTATTTGCACTAACTGTCGAGCTTATCTTGAACATTTC
>JAQFYM010006783.1:0-11242 GCA_034694785.1 Agrenia bidenticulata
CGAAAAAAATTAGAAACCAAAAAAGGCAGTAAAAAATATAAACTAAAATCTTTTTAAGTCGTATTTTATATAATATTTATTAGTTACCAATGGAAAGTTAATCTATCTAAAATTCATCATCCCATAGTCTTTAACAAAATAATTTTGATGATAGGTTTAAATCTTCTCAATAGCAATAAGCACCTGAAGCTTATCCTATTTTATAATTTTTAATGTCTCTTTTATGTTTTTATTTCCATTTGGTCCCTGGTTTTCTCTTGCATCAATTGCCTCATTTATTTCCAAAAACCTTTCTATTGTAATTGTTTCATTTATGTCAATCCTCAACCCGTATTTTCTGATTACTTCAAATTTTACAGTTATTTCCCGCTTTCAAACATGTGATAATAACTTGCGATTTATATAGCTTGTTATAGAATTCATGTTTGTAATAACACTGGTATCTGTGTAAGCATTTTAAAATGACACGATGATTTTTATTATTAATTTCATATTACACTAAACTCTCTGGATCAAATAATTTTATACTTCTCGATAACCCTATTGTATTTTTCAAATGATTTGCCCCAATACTACAATAAATCTCTAACCTATTCTTACACATAATATCTAGTTCTTTCTCAGTGTATAAAAGCATAAGTTTAATCGAAAAAGGTAATATAATTTCTTTTTAGTGGTTGAATAATAAAGGATTTGTTCTTGGGTCGACCCAATCTGATTTATAAAGACCCGTGTCTATTAATACAGAAGTTCAAAAAAAAGCATGTTTTTCAAGTCCAAAGATGCGTAAAATATCTGCAATAATGAAGCAAAATCTCTCTTCTTTGATAAACATGTTGGCTTCTTTTTCTGATGAAATAAATAATGAGTCAATTATTAGTTTTTTTGGTAAATTAACTACCGCATTAACATCTAAATCATTCACACAATAACTATTTCGGGTTATTGTTTTATTTCCCTCCAGATTTTCCACATCAGTTGTTTCATTAGATACCATCATGATTTCCTTCGCTGAGTTGAGACGAGAAACGCATTTTACATATATTTTTTTAGATATCAAATCATTATTTGATGGTAGCTCAGGTTTTCCTATACTGTTTTTTGTATATTATTAAATATATTTGTCTGAATTCTTAGATAATTTTTCATCAGTATTTTTAACTCTTGACACACATTGCCTAGTTTTTTTTATAATCATCCTCTAATCTATGAATAGAGTTTTGTTAAGATTTTACCTATCATTACCTTATCGCTCCCCAAATTTGTTTTCAAAATAATATTCATGCTGGCGAGGGACACAAGACCCCTGAAATTTGATAATGCTTTTATTTCAGTTCTTTCGTCAAATTTAACTGTACTGAATAGAGCTATATTATATTTTATGCTGTTTAATAACTCTGCAAGTTTTTTTGGGGTATTTTTTTTCTTTTTAAGAATCTACACGAAATTTAATCATGGAATCAATATATTAATCTACCATTTCAATAAAATCTATCTATTTATTTCTTAAAACTAATTTCTTTTTCATGCTCATTTACTTTTACATCATTATTACCCCATTGATGGATTTAATAGTCGATAAAATTAAATGTACCATTATTGTGATCATCTTTATATAAAATCGGAGTTATATAATCTTATACATATATGATGGGTAGAATCATTTCCTGTGTGTTAATATGGACTTGGTTAGTCAACCGTTGAATTTTTTGATCTCTAGTTACATTGGTTCTTTTTTCCGTAAAATCCATATGACGTTTTAAAACCCGAATTTTATTTTCCCCTATAATATCAAACAAAATTTCTGCTTTTGATGTTTCTATAACTAATAAATGTGCTCTAGTGGAGCTCGTCGATTTTCCAGTAGGATACCCATGAATGCTTGACCGTATATAAATTTCAAAGTCTGTTTGTACACACTCTAACCGAGACAAAACCTCCATCTGCAAAGAATCTAAACCGTCAAACAAGTTAATCCCTGGATCAATAAGTGTATTAATTCGTTGAAAGTGATCAACTATATTAGACTCGAATTCGGATTCAGTGTTTGTTTTAAAAAGTCCCACTTCGTTGGCTACTTGTGCAGGAATTGGGGCATCCGTGGTTTCATTGTCCGGTAGTCCAGAATCCAGTTTTTTGTGTCCATCTTCCTGTCTTTTTTTAGAAATTTTAATTATCTTACACTTTCAACATATTACTGCTCACAATCGAATGTAATAGGCGATTCATCGGCTTAAGCCTCTAATTTTATTCTTTTTTAGTTGTTTCCTTTTCTTCAAAAGTGCATTCTAAGTCTATCGGTAGTTGAAAAAGGCTATTTGGCTGCGTGTTTTTTGCTATGAATGAAAAGACAATCATTCGCAATATATAACATTGAAAAAAATATTCATACTTGTAGGGGTTAGAAAAAAATTTCTTAATTTCTTAATAAAAAATATGACATAAATATTAGTTGATGTTAGAAGACATTTACAAAAAATAGATATTTATTTAAAAGCTTGTTTCTTATATGCTTAATTTTACTCAATAAAATTGATCTTAATATTTCTAATTAATTTTCTATCATTTTTGATCCTGGCCAAGATCAACAATGTCATTTAATTCAAAGTCCCATTCACCCTTCTGTATATCACACGCCCCCCCCCTGTCTGGTCTATCATGTGGGAAAACTGGCCGTTGACTCGCCGCGGGTGGCGAAATGATGCAAGTTTCGCCGGAGCGAATTTCGGCGTCAATTCGCCTCTGGAGGCGAGATGACGTCTTTTTTGCAGTGGCGAATTTTTGCGTCAATTCATCTCCGATGGCGAATTGACGCAATATATATTTAATATTACTATGGCGTCAATTCGCCACTAAGGTATTTTGTATGAATTTAATATCTAATTAAACTTATTGACTTATGATTCCGTCGCAAAAATACATGCGAAAAACAAATACATTAGATTTAAATATATATAATCCGAATTTATACTAAAAACAAGAGTTATTTTTTACATTGTAAAGATTTTCTATTGTCCAACATATCTATTTTATGATTAGAAATATTAAAATAACAGTTTGTATGTAAACAATAAATAGAAGCAACTAAAAAAATAAGACGGCTATTGGCTGACGAGGTGTCTTGCTGCAAAAAAAAGTTTACTATTTAAAGAAGGCGTTGGTTACTTAATACTTCTAAATGTAATGCAATATTATGCATCTTTTAATGTCATTTTACTGATCAGTAATATTTTGGTGAATATTTGAAGTCAATATATAGTTGTGATTGCTAGTAAATTGAGTGTATAGCAAGTACATTGGTAATAAATATAATCCCTAAGTGAGAGTACAGTAGGAAAAAAAAGGAATATAAGTTGCTATTTGTAATATATAAAACCCCGGTCGAGTTCTAATTGTTATGGAAATGTAAATGAAGATTTTTAATTCTAGGGTTTACATACTTGTTTATACTGCTACGAAGTGATAAAGTTGTATTACCTCTTCTTAAAAAATTTTGGATATAATACAAAAGAACAATCTAAATTACAACGCAAAACTTTATAATTAGTTTAGTCTACTAGTAATAATTAACACTGCTGTATTTACATAATAATGCAAAATATAAATCCAATTTAAAAATACTTATTTTATTGTTTTTAAAAAAGTTTTACTGTAATTTCAGTATGCTTTTTTCAATAAATAGCATATTTTCTTACAAATTTACCGCGAAAAAACCATTTTGTTGATGTATTTATATGAATGTATATCTTATTACTACGTTTTAGTTGAATTTTTACGGTAATTATAAAATAAAACTAAAATTGAAAATAAAAATAAAAATAAAAAAATACAAATACAAGCAAAATATTTAAAACTATATGTTAAACAACTTTTTTTTGTTTGTCATTTAAAAAAGAATTTATAACTTCTATTACAGTTATATGAAAAAATCCAACGGCAATAGCTCTTATGATATGTCCCAAATACCTTTCTTTATACAGACTGTAGGATGATTTTTTTGAATCTGTAATTTTTTTGGTAACGAAGTTAAGAAAGAAAAAGATATTGTTATCTTATCAAAAAGCTTTTTGCAACAAAAAACATTTTATAATTTATTTGTAGCCTTTTTTTAATAATTTTATGTAAACAAAAAGCATTTTAATAAACAAAAACTGGATTATCGATAAGTAATCAAGAATGTCTAATTTTTAATTGTAGTAATCGGATGTACTCTACACCTTTACAGATGGTATTTAATTATAAAAAACTTCCCATATAGTGCTTTTTGTAAAAAACTTGGTGGTACGTGCTAGATATTAAGATGTATGTCCACATTATTTTAAAATGTTGAGTTTTATATGGCGTTTTTACAATTTTGTAAAATCTTTCAATGTTTTTTTTGATTTTTTTACTTATCAAGTTTATATTTTTTTTCTTATCTGTATTATGTTCTATTTTTTTTTTTTTTTATTTTTAGTTCTTTCTGTCAAAAGAAACGCTATAACTTTTCACTATAATGTATTTTTAAAAGGTAATTTTTGCAAAGTTTGTCATATTTACAATACATAATAACCGTAATTAAAAATTTCTTTTTTTAGCAACACCACTAGCTATTTATACACTTCTAATTTGTAATTGTTTTTTTTCTATAGTTGAAAGTTTTAAAATGCTAAAACTCGATCTTTTTAATATTTTTTTTATGATATAGTTTTTTTATAATGTTTGTCATGTTTTTTATAATGAAAAATTTTCCGTTTTTTTTTACCTTAAATTTTTAACTTATTTTTAATGTTTTCATCTTTCCTTGCTTTTTAGCGCAATTTTTTTGTTCAGGTAATTTTAAACTTATCTAAACATTTTTTACGTTCAAACTTTTTGATTCGTAACAAAATATTTTGCAGGTAATATTTTGTCTTATAACTTTTTTTTATTAATATATTTTATTTAAAAAAATTAAGGTTCTGTTTTTTTTTTTTGTAACACATAGTTTTGTCCTGAAAATGTATTGTTAAGGTAGCATCACAGGTTCTGTATCATAAGGCTGTTTTTTTAATGCATCTTTTTTATGTTATATTGTTTTTTTTAGTTAATACTAGTTTAAGGTTTATTAATTTAATATTTTTTTCTTATAATTTTTAGTCAAAAACGCTTTAAATCTTTTTATTGTATTAAGCCATATTTTTTTTTTGTATAAAACCTTATTTATTAGATATTCTAATCCTTTTTTTACTAAGTTTCTATATATGTTTTATATGTTTTTTGTTGTATTTACTTTAAAGCACTTAATTTTTTTACCGTTTTTTTTACCTTTTTTTAATTTATGCTTCAAAATCTTTCAAAATCTTTCAAAAACTTTTTTTTCACGCTTCTTTAATTTGTTTATTTTTTGTATTTTCAGGTCATCAACAGATATTTTATAATTATTGTATCTGTTTATCTTTATTTGTTCCTTTTTTTTTAAGATTTCGGTATAAAAAAAAAACTTATATTTATACTTTATTAAGATTTTGTAGACCATGTTTTTTCTTATTAAAGTAATTACATTTCTATTACCCATAGATAAGAAAAATTGAAAGATTTGTTAGTTTAAGAGGAAAGCCTAAAGCAGCATTTAAGGGTTTTTAGTATAACTTTGATAAGAGGGTGGGATCAATAAATAGTTGGAGATGTACGAATCGAGGATGTCGGAATAGATTGCACACCAAAAATGAGGATATCGATGTAGTAGTGACAAGGCATGATAAACATCACACGGATGTTAACAAAGTGGCTGCTGCAATTGCAAAGATCGAGCTTAAAAGCAAAGCGATAGAAACAGGTGCACCTGCACATGACATTATGTTAAAGACATTGACAATCGTGCCAGAAGAAGTTATGTGTCTGTTGCCACCTCTCAAATCACTTGTGGATTCGATGACAAAACACCGGAAAAAGGCGGGTGGGTTTATCCCAGATACGTTTCAAGATATACCAAAAAATATCTAGAAAGATAATGAATGGAAAACCGTTTTTATTACATGATTCGGCATAAAGGCGAAGTAAGGATGATAATATTTGCTTCCGAGTTTTTGCAGGCTTAGAAAAATACATCAACTGTATTTGCAGCTGACGGCACATTTAGAGTAGCTTAGCAGAATTCGATTAACTCTATACTATTCATATGTATCAATGTGGAAAGTTCTTTCCATTTTTTTACATAGTATTAAAAGGACGAAGAAATAAGTTGTACGTGAAGATGTTCAAGTTGTTGTTTTTAAAAGCAGGATTTAATCCTACAATACTACTATTTGATTATGAAAAGGCTGTTGAAGTCGCAGTTAAAGAAGTGTTTCGAAACATCCAAGCCTATGGATGCTGTTTTCATTTCACGCAATCAATAAAGAGACAGATACAGCATTAAGGTCTTAGTTAATTATACCGAAATGAAAGTAATTTAAGAAAGATAATCAGGACGTTCTTTTATTAGGCTTATGTGCCTTAACATTTATTGGACGAGAGCTACAGTTTCATTATGAGGGTCGTTAAAGATAATAAGTTGGAGGGGATGCTGGAGAATTTTGTAGTATATTTTAATACTTATTATTATTATCAAGGAGAAGATTCACTTAAAAGAAAAAATCATTTTTCGCCGAAAATGGGGAACTGCTATGAAAGAAAAATAAACTGTGTACCGGCAACAACCAATGCAGTCGAAGCGTGGCATGAGTCTTCAAATATTAAAAGTGTTACGTTTCATTTAAACCTTCCAAAGTTAATCAGTATTTTACAAAAAGACGAGGCATGTGCAAGGATGACGTATGTAAGGTTGCAGCAAGAGGTGGATAAAATTGTTGTTTTAAATGAATTAATGACAATGGAGAGAATTGTTATTCTAAGGAGTCGTTAGGCTTATTCAGTCAAACAATATTTTAATGTCATAAATGAAAGAATGAATGGAAATGCCAATAAAAAAAATATACATATTTTTCTTTATTGTCTTTTTTCTAGTTTTTGTACTCTTTTTATTTTATTTTGTCAGTTTTTGTTTTCTTCCAAAGCATATTAATCAAGTGTTTTTTTTCTTTTATTATCTTTTGCTTTTTATCTTTTTGATATTACTTTTGCTGTTTTTAAAGGGGTTTATTTTTATTTCATCGTTTCTTTACCTCTAAACTTTTTTTTTTATTTCGTTTATTCTTATAAACCTTCAAATTTTAAATTATTGAAGTTTTATAAACAAAACTTTGTTATTTTTTAAATTGTTTTCATTTTTATAACTAGCAATATTTTTTACAAAGATGATGTGTCCCTATTTCGTAATTTCAACACATATTTCGAATTTATGTAACTACTTTTATCACATTTTTATTTACTTTTGGCTTGGATTTTTGTTTGCAAAAAGTTTTATTAATTTATCTTTTTTCATTTTTCAGATTTTATTATTTTGATTATGAGCAAAAATTAGTCTGGTTGCTTCTATACACATTTCTTTACTTTTTTATTAATAAACTGTTGTAGTTTGTTTTCTTTTACTGTTGTACAAACCCATTACGCATATAAAATAACTAAATGTGTGAGAAAAATCTTAACTTCAATTTTTATTATATTATTTATTTATCATAATTCGAATATATTTACCTTTTATATTTTACAACCCATCATTTTCACATTTGAAGCTGATAAATATCAGATAGATAAATTATACGCACTAAAATTTTCCTCGGCGGCGAATTAACGCCGTGATAAATACCATAAATACAATGCGTCATTTCGCCTCCGAAGGCAAATTGACGCATAAATTCGCCACGGCAAAAAAGGCGTCAATTTGTCTCCAGAGGCGTATCGACGTCTGAATTTGCCACGGCAAAACTCGCGTCGACTCGCGCCCGCGACGAGTCAATGCTCCGCGTAAGATCATTTAATCCATAGTCCCATTTACCCTTTTTTTCACACGCCACCCCCACTGTCTGGTTCATCTTGTGGGAATGGTCCCCATTCTCACAGTTGATATATTTCTTGTGTCTCAAAGACGATATAAAATGTCTACAATGCAACCAATATTCATCAAGCACGTAATAAAAAGTAAAAGAGCAAAAAAATATGCTAGATACTAAAAATACAAAATACGCTGCAATTGATTTAAGTTGTTAAAAACTTGTATTTGGATCACCAAAAAAAGTAAATATAGTAGATCTGGGTACTTTTAATACGTATTAAATACTATATAAATGTACTAGAATGCATGCTATTTTCTCTTGTTTTATCTTATTTTACTCAATATAAAGATATATCCTAACAGGCTTATTGCTAACCTTATAATTAATGAAAAACCTTTAACTTAAAAGCACGTTTTGGGTAGGTCTTTTTGGGTCTTCTATAGTTTATTATGAGCTTAAAGTCTATAATTTAAGTTTTATAATGTTACTTCAAAGTTTAAATTGATATTAAAAGGTGTTTTATTATACGAAGTTCTAACTTGCGGCAAGGCCTCGAACAACCAATTGTTTTCATATACATTTCCCTAAACATAAAAAATCTTTTCATGATTTTCCATGGTTCTTTTCTACCTTTAGGACTATAAGTGTTACCTAAAAATTACAAAAAATTTTTACCGTTAAGTGCCGATTCAAAAAACACATTTTGCGTGTATTTATGTAAGAAACATAAGTGTATATTCAAAAAAAAAATCAATTTTGTAATATTCCTTATATTACAGAAAATCAAACACGTTGTAGTTTTATAAAATTGAAAATGATATTACAAAGCTTGCTTCGCAAATATACAAGTTAGTATATATAAAAGTATTACTTTTTACTTTTTTACGTAGCAAAAATCTGAAGAGTGATTTTTTTTGCGTATGAAACTTTCCACTTTATGCTGTTTTGGCTTTGGCGTATTTTGCGCCGAAGGTGCATTTTGCCCCAAATGCATAAAAAAGGCAAAAATTTAGAAAACTAGCCACAGTAATTTAAATCAGCAAAAACTACATTACAACTTATCCACCCAAAAAAAAAGAAAAAAAAAATGTTCCTTGAAAAAAAATCTACGCATTGTAACAGTAATTAGCAGAAAGCCTACTACACTGTAAAAATCGGCATAGTTATTATCAGATACACTTATTAGTTAAGGGATTTGAATGTGGTGCACAGTTGTGCATTTTGCGCCGAGTTACCATTTTGCGCCAATCCCTTCTTTAATTTATAAAAACAGATCCTACCTAACAAAAAAAATATACCTAAAACGAAAAATGCAAAGCATGATGTAAAATATGCCTTTTCGTCATATAAGCGTTTTTTTTTTACCGTACACTAACACTAACCCTACTCCTAACCCTAAACCTATACCTAACCCAAACATACGAATAGCTACGATGTGTAAACCACTAGTTCTAACCTTATACTGTATACTAATTTTGTTTTTGTTAACGGAATTTTTTAGGTTTGAAGTTTTTTTTATTTTTTTCAATTTTTTGCTGAGTATTGCAGTTAAATATTTTTTTCTATGATTTTTATGACTGTGTGTTTAGTTTTACATTTTTGCCTTTTTTTATGCGTTTGGGGCAAAATGCACATTCGGCGCAAATTGCCCAGCCCTAAAAGTATTACTATTTACTTTTTTACGTTTGTAAAATCCAAAGACTGTTTTTTTTTTGCGTATGAAACTTCTGCCACTTGTATGCTGTTTTCATTGTCTTATTTTAAATAAATCAGTTAAATAAGCAAAATATTATTCATTTGCAAAATACTTATTTTTTTTTTTGTGGGTCGATTTCAAAAACCTTTTTTCTGATTATTTCCTCTTTTTTTAAACATTATTGTAGGAAAAAAAATTATTTTTAGACCGGATTGTTAGTTCGCCATATTGACTTATATCATAAACTAAAAATAATAAAATAATAAAGCCAATTAAGCTTGTAATAATTACATTATGCTATTTTATTTATTCGCTAATGTATCATCTATAATTAACATAAAACCAAACATAAAAGGTCTATAATTACATGCTAATTATTGTAAAAAAGGGTTTAATTTGTTTTTTGTCGGATAGAACTTTGTAGTTAAAAGTTAATTCTCAGAAAAGCATGCAATTTATCTTATCCAAATTTATAAAAAAAATGCTTAAAAGTATATAATTATTTAAAATACCTCGCGATATATGGCAGTTCCAAAGATTCTATAACTCGGTGGTGTACTTGGAATATTATGTTAGCGAGTTGGATCTATATCATATGCCAGTGTCTTGTTTACGGTTAATTTTAACGTTGCAATTGGCACATTGGCGAGCCTGTGCATGCTTCAAATCATTTACAAACTTATAAATAACTAGTGTATGGCTGCATAACCACACAAAAAAATAATAAATTTGTTTTTTAAAAAGCTAAGGTCATGTCTGATTACATAGAAAATATTTTCAATATAATATTTGTTACCTTTTTTATTCGTGTCGGTAAATTATAAATAAAAAAAGTAAACTGATTGTGTAAAAAGTATAGCTATATATATTTTGTTAACAGTCAATAGGGATCATATACGGCAAGTTCGAAAAACCTTGAGTATATTTTAACTTTATATATGCTTAACCGAATCTATGTAAAATATATTATTGTGCAATTTTTAGGGTACAGCAATTCGCGCTTCGAAGTTTGTTTAAATATACAACAATTTTCCCTTTAAGAAAAAATAAAAGGCTGAAGATCTTGTGTATGATTGTTTTTTGACCGCCACTCTCTAAGTGGTCGCAATAGATGCTAATCTTATTTTTTAGACCTATGAAAAAGACTTTTTGAATATCATTTGTTTTTATAAAAGTGCTATATTAAAAAAAAGCGGTAACGTATTTCTATTTTTTTGCATGGAAATCGGTATCAACCCATTTTAACTAGTGAAAAATATACAGGCGGCTGACAAGAGTTTTTCAAAAGAACCCAGGTACCAAGAGCTAATTCAGAGGATGGAAAAGGGGAATATAACCGCACATATTTTACCTTTTGCGTTTTTATTGTACGAGGGTTTTTTTTTGGTTAAGTTTTGGTTAAAAAAAAATAATTTTTACTTGCAGAACATTTATAAGTAACTTTAAGGTAAAATAAAAAACCATCTATATTTAAAATTTTGTTTTAATCTTTTTTTACTAAGAATACAGACTACCCGCTCCGTAAATACTCGCTACAGTTTTTGCGGGTCTCTATTGTTTTGTGTGTTGAGATTTTGTACACCAGGGGAAATCCGTTTTTTAAGAGCACAAAAATTACAAAAACAAAGCACCAAGATGATAAAATACAAAT
>JAQFYM010006784.1:0-11240 GCA_034694785.1 Agrenia bidenticulata
AACTAATCAACAATTAAAGGTATCAAAAACTGACAAAATTAGCAACAAAAGTCATAAAAACAACAATAAAATTCAAATTAGTGCCAATTCATATAAATAAGTAGTTTTATAGTTTTCTGCGCTTCTTGTCACCATTTGTTCGACTAAATATCGGTGAAAGTTTTTATACAGAATATTGCAAACAAAAAAATGAAATTTATGTAAAAACAAAGACAAAATATGACAAAACGTAAGCAAACTCGGCGTGTAGAACAGAAATAACCGTGTTTTTAGCCGTTAAAACAAAACCTTGCCAGATTTTCCAAAAAGCGTGTTTAAATGTTTACAAGGAAAAGAGTGGTTAACATCGGATCTAATTCTTTTTTCCCAAAAAATAATTTGAAGGCACTTTGCTAACGTATTTTTCTAGGTGTTGTATTCAGTTTTTTTTTGCGGATATAGAAAACCCAAAATGGCTATCTAAAAAAATTCTTACCTTTAAAAAATATGCATTGGGTTCGTGCTAAATTAGAAATTAAGGGTAAAACATGCTATATAATGAATTCTTAGAATGCAGATCATACATATTTGCTACAGAATTGTTAGACGATTAGGTGGTAATTTTTTGACATTTGAAATAGTTCATGAAAAACTATTTTTATAGATTGATAATGTTAATTGCAGAGTTTTTGTGCTTTCTTACTTCTCATTTTATGTTTTTGTGCTGGATTTAAAGATTTTTGATCCTGACGAACTTAGAAAAGAAATTTATATATTTTTAACATAATAAATCATTTAATATTTTTTATCTTTCTTTTCTTTGAGCTCTTGTTTGCATTATAAGAATAACAGGGGTGTAAGTTTAATTTTATGTTTTATACTGTTTGCTATAAAAATCTTTTGGTTTTAGATAATTTATTGGATTTTTCTTTTTGTAATTCATATTTTGTTGTGTTGGTTGTAGATTTATCGATGGTTAGAGTATTATAGATACTATAAATATTGTAATCTTGCTTTATATATTAAATTTATGTGTTCCCTATATTATATGCCCGTCAAAGTCTAGTCTTATTGTTTCATGCTTTTATTTTACTTGCTCTTCTTCTTCTTGATTTCTTCAAAGAATCACAAATCTTCAAAAAGCATGAAAAAATTTAGTGAATGTAAAAAAATAGAAAGTAAATCACAAAATCCGAGTACACAGTGTGTCTTACTTTTCAATAATGGTGAAGAATATATGTGTTTCAAATTCTTTCAAGACATTATATTTTTTCTACGCCCAGCTTAAGGGGACACTTTTCAACGGGAAACTATATTTTATACGACCCCCCCCCCCTTAAATTCGGGCTACACTTTTTTTTTCTAGGGAGGGGGGACGTACCTCTTCTGTGCCCTCCTGGCTACGCCACTAAACATAACGGTTCTTATCTTGGATTTAAAAATGGTTTCTATATGCGTATGTGTATAACAACAAAAAAGACAGAATCAACACGAGCAGATTCTATAGTCCGAGGAAAACCGACTAAAATACTCCAATGAACATTTACTGCACCTAAAAATATACGCGTTCTTGTTTACACAAAAAAATACCAGGGATAGTTTGATCATCTGTGACTTGTGTGCACGTAATCTTGACAAGGTGCACAAATATCATGCACACGCGTGTAACCTCGACGGATATAATTTAATCATCATCTGGGTTATGATTTGCTACAATAATTTTTAATAAATCTTTACATATTTGCAACCAATATTAACTTGATTACGGAAAATCTTTAGATTGTACATTATATACACTTTTTTGATGGTATAATAATATAAAAATTTAAGATAAAATTAAATACTTATTATTGTAGAATTGACAAATAGTGTCTAATTTCAAAGAAGTTTTACAACAAAAAAAAAGTGTTTTTTGAGAAATCTATAAACTGTTTTGAAATAAATCGTTCTGTGTAACTAAAACAGTTTAACTTTCAAAATGCCCCCGTTTTATTTCCTGGTTTTTTTCTTTTAAGATCAATATTTTTGGCGTTAATTTTTATACTCGTTTATTATTTTTTCGCTTCGTATTTATTGATTTTTTTTGCGCAGCGTTCTTTTTGGTCTTGTTTTTATTTTTGAATTACAGCATTCAGTAAGAGGCATGCCCTTGTATATATAAATGGGCTGGTGCACTTTGCGCCAAAGGTCATTTTGCACATAACGCAAGAAAAATCTAAAAATTTTTAACTACGCCACAGTCATAAAAATCAACCTAAATACATTTAACTACAATAATCAGTAAAAAAATGAAAAAAAAAAAAAAAACTTTCAACCAAAAAACCAAAAAACCTCCAAAAAAAAGCAAAAAAAAAATTAAAACGCAGATGAACACTAGGATCGATGTTCTGGCGTCGTAGCTAAGCGTATGTTTGGTTCAGGTTAGGGGTAGGGGTAGAAGATGGATAGGCTTAGGAGTAGGGTTAGGGTTAGTGTAAGTACTAAAAAATAAGTACCCCTATATGACATAGGAAAGGAAAATCAACAAGACTTGCATTTGTCGTATGTATGTTTTTGTTTTGGTTAGGTTAGGGAGTGATAGGCAATTTAAACAGCGGTTGGCGCAAAATTTAACTCGGCGCAAAATACATCACTGCGCATATTATCTATTATCCATACCTAATGAGGTTTTACGCTAAAATAAATCGTGGTTTTGTTTCTTGTATAAGCCCTATAAGGGTGTAAACAGGATTTTTTTTAGATATGGCGAAAAAAAATAAATGAGCTAAAACAACAAAAAAAACATTTTTTTAATTTTTTATAATAAAGGTTACAAAAATTCAAAAAATACAATTTTTTAAAGGAATGATTTTTGAGATTTTAACGCCCCATAAATGGACCTCCCTAAATTACATCCGTGAGTTTTTATTAGGGGGGGGGGGCATTTGCCCCTTTTGTTCCCCCCTTTTACGCATTGAGTTTATTATATATTCTTGTCACTCTGCGTAATTTTTTGTCTTTTTTTTTGGACATATTTTTATTTAATGCTTTTTTCGTTATTTTTGTTTGATTGTGTGCTTTTTTGATCATTTTTGACTTGTTTTATGCATCTGGCGCAAAATGCACATTCGGCGCAAAGCGACCAAGAATTTTTTTTCGTAAAGCGTTCTTTTTTCTTTTGTTTACTTTTGAAGTACAAATGCAGTTAAATGCATGTCTTTTTAGTAAATGGCTGGTTATAAGATTTTGTGCTGATATTCTAAATAAATATATGTTTGACGGTAGGAGATATTTTTGTTTCAAAAAAAAACAGACTCTAGACAATAACAAGATATACTGCAGCTCTGCAAGCATTACAACTAGTGTCACAACCGCACGATAAACCAAGGTCAACAGTATACGGCAAGTCTTTAAACTTATACATTTTATTTAGTAAAACAAGTGTTGTTGCGATTTGAATACGACTGATATATGCATTTGAAATTTATTTTCAAAGTTGGTAAACTATTTGTATGTCTGCAATGTTGCAGCGCATTTTAAAAGTAATTTTACTTAAGGCCTTTAAGGTTTATCGGAGCGTTTTTGTTTTGTATGTCTAGTTTGTATCACATGATTTGTATTTTTCGATTCTTTGCGTGATTCCTTTAACAATGCATTTTATAGTGCTTTCTACAGCGTGGTTAACTTTTTTCGACTGGTTTTGATACAAATGCATATAAAATGTAACTTATTGGGATTTTTAAAATATTTTGCAACTACAGTAAAAGGTGTTTTGTGTTCTACTAATCAATAATTTTTTATGTATTTTTGACAAAATATATACTTCAATAAATATTTATTTATCTTTTTGTATGTTTTAATAATTTTTCTTTGTATTTATACCACATTTTTTCAAAATGAAAAAAAGCTACTCTTAAGTAGTTTTTTATCTTACTCCCAAAATAAAAAGGTACGACGTTTTTTTTGTTGACATAGTTCTTTTTAAAAATGTTTTTTTTTATATGAGCTCGAACACACGCACTTTAAAAAAGTAATTTAATAATAAAAGGTTTTTTTAGTGAAACTACAAAATGGTATAAAAATGTTTTTTTACTACAAAAAAACTTTTTCATGTTTTGATTCGAACAGAAAAAATAAAATCTGTTGAAAAAAACTGTTTTTTGACAAAACAGTTGGCAAAAATGACACAAACAGACCCTCAATTACTTTATTTCATTTGAATTATTTTTTTTTCAATATTACCCGGTTTAAAAAAATTTCACTTTACACACACAATACCACCTAATAAAAAAGCCTGTTTTATTTGCAGGATAAAACAAAAAATGTAAAAAAAAATCATTTTTGTAAATAAAACAAAAAACGTTTTCTTTTAAAATGTTCATATGTTTCTAAGAATGGTAGATTAGTAGTTTCGGTGGTTTTCAAAAATAAATAGACAGTTTAAATATGAGCATAAAAAAAAATACTATATATGAAATTAGTAAAAAATTACAAATGACATTTCGAATTACAATATTTTTTTTTGTGCAAAAAAATAAAAACTATAAACTTAAATACATTTTTTTTTGTGAAACAACTAATGTTTTGTCTTGCTAACAAAAGCCATTGACACTGGTGTACTTTGAATTCTATTTTAGTGGTTTTACGATTATACATCTATTTTTCGAATTTCTTTATAATTATTTAGCAAAAAAACAAAAACAATGGTAATCTATATTGTGACAAGCACAAATAACTTGCACTTAGACTGAAATTTTTATCCTGCAAGTTAAGTATAATCTTGAAAAAAGTATATTTTTTACAAAAAGAAAGTGTTTTTTAGTTTGTGATACACAGTTAAACCGAAAAAAATGCAAACTTTGTCTATTATTTTTATATTGAGATTATTTAAATTATTAATTTGTATTTACAATGTTTGTAAATTAATTTTTATTTACAATGTTTGTAAATTAATTGTATAAGAGCCATTTTTGTGGACATATATGTCAAGTAAGATGCTCATTGTTTGATTTCGCTGTAAAAGGTCGGGTATGGCTGCAGCGTAAAAAATATACTACAACTTACTATGGTTGGTGCATAGTGTCAAAACTTACAACTGTGTACAGATTATTCATTAATTCTAATATTGTGTTTGTAATACATTTCATGTAGGTTAATTTCACTTTAACTATGGGATTACAGTCTACCGTGATAATTTTTTAACATAAGTGTTTTCTAAACCTACATAAAGAACACAAAAGTCTTTTTTCTTTTGCCGTTCTTTGACAAAATTGAAAACTTGTCACTCATATATTCAACCTTACATAACCATATTACTTGCAAACCTGGTACTTTTGTTTGCATTAATAATAAGCAACAAAAGTGTAAAAAATACTTTTCGTTTTTTTTCTTTTTGCTCTAAAAAAATTATTTGGTCGAAAACCACGCTTTATTATATTTTCCGGTAGATAAAAAAAGCTACATGTTGTTTTTTTTTTTCTGCTTACACTAAATATCCTTTGCAAAATACTAATTCTTATATTCACTCTATACAGAGCCAATTTTTTTGAGTAGAAAACTAGAAATGTAAAAAAAACTAAAATGTTTATATTGTTACACGTTAACTTTACAAGTAGCAATAGAACTTTGTACAAGGTTAAAATCTTATACCTTGGTTTTTCTGCCTCTAATATGATGACTTAGCATATGTCACTGGTTTGAAAACGTTTATATAGTTACCAAATAAAACTACTGCTAAAGAGAGCACCGTATTTTAATTCTATATACAGCTACTGTATATGCAATGTAAAATAACAAGGTGAACTGTAACCAGGGGTGTCACCTGAATGGGATTGTAACACTAGTCATAAAAAAACCTATTAACCTTTTTTTAAAACTAAAAAGGTCAGAGCCCCAATTTTGTTTAAAAATTTCCATAAGAAAAAAATTGAAAAAACTTAAGATAGATAAAATAAAAAAGTAATACTTTAAAACCGAATCAAATATTTTTATTTATTTTTGTGACAAAATTACATGATTAAGACGAACGATGTCTTTTTATGTATACAAAAAGAACTGCACGGTGCAGTAATTGACTGACAGATCCAAACCGGAGCACTTTTTTGAGCATAACCGGACCAGACCGGAAATACAAAAGACCTGACCGGAATAAAAATTGACAGATATTGAGTTGTTACACGAAAAATTCTTTTTGGGCTTGAACAAGTAAAACCCTTTAAGTGAGGCGCTAAAATAAGTTTACAATGCTTTTTATAAGGGATTTTTGATTCTTAATATGTATTGGTATAAGATTATATAATAAATTGTAGGTTTTGTAATTTTTTGTATAGTTATCTGTTATTGTGTTATGTTTTCTTTGAATTGTAGAATTTACTGATATAATTTTATTTAAAACGATAATCAACTACCATAAGATAAAATATTGCTAACTCTAATGATCATAAAAAAACTTACATAATAGGAAACAAAACGCCGCAAAGTAGTTTGATGAATATTGTTTTCTAAATAAAGGTAAAACACATCGCGCGGGCTTACTATCTAAAAAAAGCTGTTTAGATGTTCGAAAAAGTGCACAAAAAAGTCTGTTGCAAAATAAAAGATTAGTTGTATTTTTTACAATACGATCTCACTTTTGCAGTATCTTAATTTTAAATGCGTTTATTTAATTTAAAAAATGCTTTGTATTAATTACAAATTTGGTTTTTCGGTGTACAAATTGTGGCACTAATATAAATTAATTTTTTTTTCTAATATTCCAAATTATGTGTTTTTTTTGCAAACTTGCATTATTAGTAATGCAATTTTTATTGTATTGTAATATAAAGAAGCTTAAGAAAACATTTTTATTGTATGTGTTAGATTTCTAAGTATTTTCGTTAGTATATACATCATAAACCATATCCTGTCGTTTAACTACATACAGACAATTGAAAAAAGTATAAATCCAAACAAATTGCTTGTAAATTTAGGCACGGGATGTTACTCATTTAAGAAGAATAAAATATATCGTGTAATATCATGTATGACAAGTATTGTAAAAAGAAAAATTTACACAAATCGTATGCAATCATAAATAAAAAGAGTTACGCGTATAACCTAGTTGCAAAACACATAAAAAGGAATTTTACTTTGCCGAAAACATTGAAGAATTATATTATTTGCTTTCTGACACAGAAATTCTTATTTTTTTTCAGCATGCAAAATGTTGCATTTTAGTCGATAAAAGGTGCTACGTGTATAGGTAATCTATTGCAAAAAATCAATAGAATGGGTTTTCTTTTATTATTCTAATTCTGACATGTTTTATGTTTTAATATATATATTAATAACTTCTGCTGCCTTATTAATATTAAATGTATTTTTTTTAGATTAGTTACATCTTTATATTATTTTTTTTGCAGCTCTTGCAAAAATTTATAACAAATTGGATTGTAAAAAATTAAAGTCAAAAAGTAAGTTTTTTTATGTAAAACACGTTTTTCTGCAAGATCTGATGTGTGAAAAAGCCTAATGAATATTTAGTATTACAAAAAATCATACGTGTACTTTTTATCAAACTATGTTGAGTTTTTTTTTTAATTCTGATAACATACTTTAATAATTTTTTGGTAAATCCGTTTTATGGTTTTTTGATGTAATGAAAAAAATTTACAAACATAAAAGAAATAAAAAATATATTTGTGTTGGATTAATAGTTTTTTTTTTTTTTTTTTCAATTTTATAAGCAAAAACAACATCAGCAAAAAATACAATTTAGCTACCTGAACACAATTTTTTTTGGTAGATTCATTACTTGTCCAAAAAAAAAAAATGCTTACGACTGACCCAGACCGGTCTGGCTGTGTCAATGATCGGAGTGTTGGTCTCTAATAGACATGCGCAAGATAAAAATAACATCTAATAATTACGCAATTCTACAAGATTAAAAGTGATACTTTATTTTTTTGTCAATTTTTTCGCAGTTGCTGTAATAGTAAACTTAGAAGTTAGTAAAATGTTTTCAAATGTTTTTACAAAATTTGTAACCAAATCGGAAGTAAAGAATTCAAACATATATTTACAAATACAAAAATGTTGTTTTTAGCCCAAGACAAAATGTTTTGATTGATTTTAGATATTTTTTACGTTTTGTAAAAGTAAAAAAATGTGAGATCTACGCAAAAACACAAATTATCGGCAATTTTTGCGATCCAAAAACTATTACATAAAAAAAATAAGTATATGTACATTTATGCGATGTTTTCTGATTGCATAAAAAGCATTTTTCTTTTTATTGCTAAATTTTTACAAAATATATACAGATTAAAAAAGCCAGTTTTGTTTATCCAGTTGCAAATTTATTGTACATACCATTTGCTGTACAGAATGCACAACACAGCATAAAAGAATACTGTTTTGCGTGAACTGTTGTCAAAAAAAAATATAATCCGTAAACAGTTTATTTATATATTCTACCATCTAATATATCCTAATGAGCTTCAATGCAATCTACTACGTTTAAAGGATAAAAATAAAAAAATAACCCCAACAAAAAAACTTGTTTTAGTAAGCAAGATTTTCATAAAATTACTCATCTACCAGTTAAAAAAAATTCAGAACCCATCAAAATAAAGAGAACTACTTTTTTTTACGTTTCAATTTTTTTGTTTTTCCTCTGTGATATTTACGGAAACCGTTTTCTAGTCTTTAACTTGTTTTAACGTATATTTAAAATAACTTGTTTGTCAGTATAACTTTATGCGGTTAAACTACAGTAAGAGTGTAAAATAAAATCTGCTAACTATTATATAAGACGACAAGCTTTAGTGTATATAGAAAACAAAAAAAAGTGTTTTGGCTAGGTGTAAAAAACTATATGCTAAAATTTATATAGTTCTGATTTTATAATTTTATGCAATAAAACTATCCTTTTATTTTTTTATGCACTTAGACGCGTATACTAATATAAAAAAACCATATTTATAAAATATTTTGTAATTGGAATATAATAGCATTTTAACAGAAAAAAAACAAAATACTGCAACAAAAAATTGTTCTAAAGGTAAAAAAAAATATTTTTATGCTGAAAACAGTAGTTTTACGCTAAATTAATACGATTAAATATGCAAAACATAGTGATTATTATGTACTTCGTCTAACTTATTATTTATTTTTTTTTTGCTACTACTATCGTCCTTGAGCGTTGTAATTTCCGAGCGCAAACCAATTGCAATTTTTTTCTGCAAATCATATTTGTAGAATTATGTTCGTAAAAAATAAAGAAAACAATGCGCGAGCTTTTTTTTCGTATACATTTTTATAATTTTTAATATATAAAATACTCGAAAAAAAACTGCATTTGTAGTATTTAGCTATAAAAATCACTGGTTTTGAGAATTTTAAATATCAACTTAATTTTAAATTAAATGCAAAAAATAATAATAATAAAATTAAGTTGTCAGTAGGTTTTTATTTGTAAATTATTGCATCTTTTGCCTGATAAACATGCTTTTATCGCACAAAAAGAATATTAAATGCTACTGAACCTATATTTAAAACCATAGGAACAGCATCAATGTTGCGAATTGTTTATTAGGTATAGACAATGACTATAACATTGTTGGCAACATGATCAAAAAAAACTGCATATACACTTACAAAAGAAATGTAGATTTCGAAAATATGAATGTATAAAAATGCAGCGGAAAGGACCCATTATTTTAGACCGACAACAGTTTTTTGTAGTATATTACAAAAGCAGTTTTGTCAGTTGATCCCATGTATTATATCATGCGTATTCTACATTCATAGAAAATATCAACAAACTATTCAGTGAAAAGATATAGCGGTTTTCTAAAATGTACAGTTTTTTCAAAGAGCCATTTTTCTTCCAAAATTTGGTTTGTCTTGCAATACAGACGTATAAAAAGGCTCCAAGAACTACGTACCTGTGCGTAAATAGAAAATTTTAGATTTTGTTACTGAATGCTTCGTTTTACAAAAAACATTGCTGTAAACGTTAATGCAAAAATTGCAGTAAGCAGCATGAGACAGAATCGTAGCTAGGAGAAACACAACAGATATAACATAACCCCTCCCCCTCCATTCCTTAATTGTTTTGCGTTTAAATTAAAGATGTGTCTTTTTTGGTGCAGAGGTTTTTTTTGGTACTAAAATCTATATAAAAGAAGCAGAAACCGCAATTTAAACATAAATACACAATTAACATATGTACCAGTAATAATTATATTTTTAAGCGTTTTTATAAAAAATACAAGACTAACTTCTTTTATAATTTCTGCCTACGCCCTGCACGACGTACAACTTATTCACACAACACCGAAAATTAAAATGATTATAAAAGAAAAAAGTCAAATACACAAACTCCTAAAAAGATTGGGATTATATTTTTTGTACGTGTTATGATTAAGAAAAAACAAAAACTGCCACTCATTTCTGCACAGACAAAAAGCGTGTGCACTTCCGCTTAGTATTTAAATATGTGCAAACGGTGTAGCAAAGAAAAAAAACAGAGGGCTGCATTTTTTTGAATTAGTATACAAAAAATATCTTTACATACATCGAATAAAAATTATAAACATTTTACAAAAATAAATATTTCTACTAGTCCGTTTTTTTGTACAAATTGCAATCTATAAATAGACCCCTCGTAAACCTATGGGGCAATTTTTATAAGGATGCTGCAGCAAGGGAAGTCAAGAACCCGGACACGTAAATTTTCCGGGGCACGATTTTTCGGCCCGGTGTAAAACCGGAACACATTTATTTGACAAAATCCGGCTTTCGGTTTTTTCGGTTCCGGTAACGGTTCACCTGCTTTCCGGGTGCAAAAAGTTGTTACGAAATGCGAAAAAACTTTCACAGTTTTACCCGGCTTTTTTTTTTTTTTTTGATATTAATTATACACTACAAACTTTTTGATTTTGATTCTTAAAAATAAAAAAACTATAGGTTTTGTAAAAAAAAACTGCTTTTGCATCGCATAAATAAAAAGATTACTTTCTCTGTTTTGATTATAAAAACTTGAAAACATGTCAGTAACTATATGTGAAAACATTTATAATACATTTTAAAAAAGATTCTACCATCATCTTGATGATAATAAATGCTCGAAATACATCGGTCTAACAACCAAAAATTAGATGATAAGCAAAATAGTGATCGTTAAAGACAAATGCGAATACCTTACGACTTTTTTGAATTTTGTCTTATTTGTATTTTTGTTGCAAATTTTTGTTTTCATTTGTATGTTTGCTGCAAATGTTGCATTTCTTTATCTGTCC
>JAQFYM010006785.1:0-11238 GCA_034694785.1 Agrenia bidenticulata
CCTCGAGCGCGATCTGGACTGGGTGCGAACTTTGCATGCGTTACTCGTTGCACGTGTTGAGGGCATCCGAGATTTTTCTAGCTTGCACCCAAGTAGCTTCATTAAGCAGGTTTTATATAAAAATTATGCCAGATTGGTAGTGTGCCCAATAAAATTGTCATTAACGCCGCTGGAAAGAAGCGTGTGGATTTCTACTAAAGAGAGGTAACCCATAGTTTAGGTATTGACATAACTTTCGGATCTAGTCATTCGCCTTTAAAGCTGGTGCAGAGTTATAGAAAGGGTAGCATCATCACTTCAATAAATAGCCTATTGACATATGCCTCCATGTGGTTGTGCGGAAAAAAGGTGCATTCGTTCATCAGTATCGTTTTCTTTTCTAGGGAATTGTTTATAGCGATTTCATACCAGTATGTACTTTGAATGCTTGCAGTTTTTGACAAGTGCCTGATTCCTAACGTCGATGACTGATGATTCCTTGTAGGCGAGGTATCTTTCATGCCTTGCTTCAAACTATGATGACTTTTGACGGGGAAATCAAATCAATTTTCTGTATCTCTTCCCTCTGCACTAAATTGAATTTCTGATAAACTGGCTTAAAGCTTCTCAAAAGCTATCTATCAAGCTGAAGGATGGATTTTCCAAACTCGCAAAAAAGCTGCAGGGACATACGCTTACATCATTGAACTACCGTATTTTTCGGTATATAAGGCGCACCCCCATTTTCGGTGTATAAGGCGCACCAATGTCCGAGCAAGAGAACACTCTGGAAGAGACTCGGCACAGGACGAGAAGACGTTCCCACACGGCTGACAGCAAGGTGAAGGTCGTCGCGTACGCCGAGGAGCACGGTAACCGACAGGCAGCTCAGGTGTTTAATGTGGGCGAGACGAGAGTTTTACAAATTAAAATTCTGAACTGAGAGGAGGGAGGCCCCGCAAG
Organism: Agrenia bidenticulata; assembly: GCA_034694785.1. Classification (NCBI taxonomy): domain Eukaryota; kingdom Metazoa; phylum Arthropoda; class Collembola; order Entomobryomorpha; family Isotomidae; genus Agrenia; species Agrenia bidenticulata. Next base: position 943 of record JAQFYM010006785.1, read on the forward strand.
TGCTTCTAGACGTGATCGATTCATTGCGAATTGAAGCTAGTAGTGAAGGCCAGGAGGGAAATGAAGAAGAATTCATTGAATAAATTTCTATCGATTTTCATTTCGGAGTATAAGGCGCACCTGGTTGTTTTTAAAAAAATACACTTTTTTTATTGTATAAGGCGCGCCTTGTAGACCGGAAAATACGGTATATTTATCTGGTAGTGAATGGCGCGTGAGAGAGGAAATGTTTTATCGCACTCTGAGTGTGAAAGGTTTTCCTATTGTAATTTTTTACACTGCATTCTCCTTTTAAAGGAGTGATAGGAAAAATTGGGAAATTTTCCTTATAAACTAGCGTTTGCACTACTTTTCGGGTGTTTTTTGCCCAAAAGCCTCAGTTTGATAGGCCATTTTTGTTTTCAAGTTCTGTGTAGATCAAAGGGAATCATTTAACATTTAAAATGCTGTGTTGATTATCAGCTTCTCAAATTGGATGAATGTTTAGTATTTTTTCTTTGCATAAAAAAGAAACGAACCGCTCTTCCATTAAAGTTTACTTCTTCAGAGTTTTGCTTATGGATTTAGATTATTTCTTTATGCTGTTTACTTTACCATCTCTTAGGTTCATTCTTTGAATTCAACGTTGTTCATAGTGCAATACCATCGCTTCCTTGATTGTTTTCTTCCCGTTTTAATGTAGAAAGTGAAGCCATTTATTACCAATGTGGTCTTTGGACAAGACAGTAAAAGAAAAGGCGAACGGTGAATAGGAGATTGCCTAAAGTTAAATAAGCACACCGACCATGGTTTTATTAGGAATAATAGGAAAAGGATAATGTTAGAGGAGGAAAAAGAACTGTTGCACCATTTCGAAAAGCACCTTTCAGAAATTCAGATGTAAAAGATAAGAACAAAAAGGAAGATTTGTTGTATCAAAGACGCTTGAGATTACTTTTCCTTGAGGACAGACGCAAGAATGCCAGAAAATCCTAAATTGCCGTTATAATGCGATTCAATTTCTTTTTCTTCCATTAACTTTTTTTTCCTTTTCCTTGTATTTAGTTCACCGTTGTGCTTATGGATAACCATTTATAAAGCTGCCTCTGCCAGAAAACGCCAACTTCTCATCGCCTTTTAAAAGACAGCCTTTTAAGAGACAGCTGCCCAAAGAACTAATTATTTCTTAGAAAGAGGAAGCAACACCATTGGAAAAGAAGGTAGCAGCACTGTTGTTCAAGTAGAAACTGCCTTTTAAAAGACTACCTTTTAATAAAGCGTTTATATAGTTAAACGTTTGTCTTGCGCCATTCTTTTGAAAAGTTTGTCAGTCGATTGGGAGTACTTTTACAGTTGAACAACAAAAGTTTTCAATTTCAAGGTTTTTGTAACACAATTTATTAAACGAAATCAACTTTGCGATAAATTCTTCGATGGGTTATATCCGGGCTTTCAGATGAGAACTTTGTGAAACTTTTTTTGAACATTGACTAAATGATCAGTCAATAGCTTTTCGATATTGAGATGGCCGTTAATGCGTGCCTCGTGTAAAGGGGTGCGTCCACGATAATCAACTATGCTCCTATTGGCACCTTTTTCAAGGAGCAGTTTTACACTACTAAAATGCCCATTACTAGATGCTTCGTGTAACGGATTGTTTCCATAATTATTGATTGTATTTGCATTGGCATTGCGTTGGAGCAAGAACTTGATGGTATTGAAATGACCACCCCAAGATGCCAAGTAAAGTGGTGTGTTTCCATGCCAATTAGTTGAATCAACTTTGGCTCCATTGTTAACTAGAAGCTCTACGATATTAAGATTTCCATTCTCCGATGCAAAGTGTAGAGGTGTTTGTCCATGCTCATCGGCTGCGTTTACATTGACTCCATCATTAACCAAGAGTTTTGAAAGCATTAGGTTGTTATTCTTGGATGCATTGTGAAGAAAAGTTCTTCCTCTAGCATCTTTTACATTGATACGCAAAATTTTTTGAATATCACCCAGAAAGGTCAGCTCTAGAGGAGTTTGTCCATCATTGCTGAGGCTGCTCACATTGGCATCCTTTTCGATCAACAGCTTTGTAGCATTAAGATGATCATAAAAGGATGCAAAGTGTAGAGGAGTCCATCCATTACTATCGACTGCACTCACGTTGGCACCATTTTTGAGTAAAAGCTTTGTAATGCTCTCATAGCGAGATGCCAAGTGCAGAGGAGTTGTTCCTTGCACATTGGCAAAGTTTACATTGACGTTGTATTTAATCAAGAGTTCTGTACTATTGAAATCACCATTACTAGATGTCGCATGCAAAGGGGTGCGGCCATAATTATCGGCTGCGTTCCCATTGGCACCCCTTTCAAGCAGCAGTTTTGTGACATTGAAATGACCATTACTAGATGCTTTGTATAAAGGAGTTCTTCCATAATTATTGGTTGCATTAACGTTGGCTCCATTGTTAACTAGAAGCTCTACGATATTAAGATTTCCATTCTCCGATGCCCAGTGCAGAGGTGTTTGTCCACGATCATCGACTGCGTTCACATTGGCTCCATCACTAACTAAGGCTCTTGTGAGCGTCAGGTTATTACTCTTGGATGCATTGTGAAGAAAGGTTCTTCCTTCGGCATCTTTTGTATTTATACGTAAAAGTTTTTGAATATCACACAGAGAGGTCAACTCTAGAGGAGTTTGTCCATCATTGTTGACGCTGTTCATATTGGCACCCTTTTCGAGCAACAGCTTTGTAGTATTAAGATGATCATAAAAAGATGAAAAATGCAAAGGTGTCCATCTGCGATTGTCAACTGCATTCACATTGGCACCTTTTTTGATCAACAGCATTGCCGTATTGAGGTTTCCACTCTCCGATGCTAAATGCAAAGGAGTATGCCTACGATTATTGACTGCGTTCACATTGAAGATTCCTTTATCGATCAAAAACTCTGTTTTATTGTAATCTCCTTTCCAAGATGCCCAGTGCAAAGGTGTGTATGTACGATCATTGTCGTTGCTCATACTAAGCTTATTTTTAATCAACGTTTTACCTCGCATCGGGTTGCCATTTTTTGTAGCTTTTAACAATTCTTCACCAAAAGTGTTATAACCAAGAAGAAATAATCCAGTGACGATTGTGATCAACATTGCCAATGGAGCTTTGAAATTTTTCCTTTTATATTTTTTTGGGGAAATTAATTAAACACTTTTTATTTGGCAAACCTTTCCATTGATGCTAAAACTATTTGACCAACTTTTTAGTAACAGTTTGATAGTGACTGATATACTAAGCCTTTTAAGTGATACTTTTTGATTAGTAATACAAATGGCTTTGGATATAAAACAAAATTCCCAGTCTAGAGAAAGGCTTCTTTGTAATGCTGCTACCAATTTCCTTTTCTCAAGTCCATTATGGGTCTTATTATTAACACTAAAATCGCTAACCCAAAGAATTTCAGAATGCTTTTGCATTTTATTTATGTATTTCTCATCGATGGGAGCCCAATTTTTTGATTCGTTATTTTCAAACGATAGGTAGTCAAGTTTCTAATGACACAAAGAAAAGATGGCATTTCAATCAAAGCGTTTAATGATTTAAAATGGAGGTATTTCAGTCCATTATTAAGTTGGCGCAAAAACGCAGGTCTTTCTACCTTGAATGTAAATTAATGTCACCTCTAGAAGAACTACAATTGACCCATTTTTCCCAACGAGAACAATTTCTTAATGTTGGCATCAAGAAACTTTGGAATTTTGGGACGCGACAAACTTTTCGAAGGTAATTTCAGCATTGCTTTTGTTTCTGAAATGTTTCTTTTGAAACGATGGCAATCAGTAGGTGGAGGTTACCGCGTGCACTTTTATAGGACCCAATATATGTTGCAGGCTCACGCGCGATCATTGAGACGTGCAGTCTGGCTTTCTCATTAAAGAGGGATTCTATTTTTCTATTGGTCAATACCTGGCACATAATTTGCGGTTTTTGGTGCATTTCTTCAATTAGTTGGCAATATTAATCGTTTCACTCCGGGTCAAAAAGCTCTAGTGGATCCGATCTGCTGCAAACCCAAACCCTTCATTTGGGTAATGTCGTAGATCTTCTTGTTGTCGTAAAGTATCCATTTCTCATTGCAAGTCTCACAACCTGTTTGAAAAAAAAAAAATGTTTTCATTGCGTAAAAGATGAGCTGGCGTTAGTTTCTGGTTTTCGATCCACTTGGCGAGCTTCTCGACCTTTTTCATTTTGGTTTGAATGGCGAACAACGGTAGGATAATTGAGACTATCCCTCATGGTTTTGTGAGTATCATCAGCCTTGATTATCGCCTTTAATGAATCGTTATCCAATTTTTGTGGACTAGTGTTACCGGCACGAAACTTTTGATATTTCGTGCGGTTTGAAGGAAAGATTGGCAAGTTTAGAAACACAAAGTAAATTTGACGAAAATTGCATTTAGACCAACTAATTGATAGTTTTATTTAATTAATTGAACGCGTTATACGAACCCTTCGGGTGACGCTTCCACCCTTGTGGGGACATTGGTGTAGTTAGCGTCGGTACTCGATTCACTGAGACGATTCTTCAGTACTTGTAGAAGGAAGCTGGCACTTTAAGCATTGTCACATATCCTATTCATAGTCAATCACATAGGGTTTTTCTAAAAGTTATGCAATTATACAGGAGACTAACGTCATTGGGCAACAAGTCCTACTTCCGCAGCTTCTCATTTTCCACTATCTACAGAAATCCTGACTAGACCAACTACCAATCCAACTATTTTATAAAAAGCGACATGAATTTAGAGCTTTATTGAATCAAGAATGCATAAAGAGCTGGTATTTTTGGTATAAACTAGTGTGGAAGCTAATTAATACAAAAACCGGTATTTCATCCCCACCAACCTAATATTTTTTCAATTTTCCAATGGCCGAAATTTAAATGCTAACCAACCATTTTCCTTAATTATGACAACTTTGCTATTTATATTGGGATTTGATGCTGTGTGATGGAGTAATTTATTTATCCAAATTGCCCAATGAAATGACAGACTAATTACGACGTATTTTTCACATTTTTTCAACCAAGCTTTTCTTTTTAGCTTCACAAGGGTTTCCTTCTATAGCCGATGCGATCATTGAAGAAAAAAATGATGACAGTTATTGCGAAAAAGTTTAATGATTCGGATATGTTGTTAGTAGAGTTGCCATATCAAAAATTTCCATTGATGGGCGGGAAAAATCAAAGGCTTGTTTCGAAAAGGACTTTTTTTCAAGAATTAGTCAACTAAAGAATTAAAAAAACGGCCTTTACAAAGACAATGACAGAATGCCAAAATAGCGTCCTTTAATGAATCAGGTGGTCCTCTGGTGAACACCATTACAGGATGTCTCCAAACATTACGACCCGATGTACATCTACAGAGAGATCTATTGGACATTTCTCTTGGTGTGATTTCTAAAGAAGCAGAAAAAATCCTTTGAACAAACATTTCAGACTGTAATTTTTGAGATTGGCATTGGAATTATTCCAAACTACTGGAAGCTTCTTATTCCCCAAGGATTCGATCTCTGATGCTAGTAAAAAGTTTGAGATTAACGGGAATCTTTCGTGCGATACTATTCAAATGAATAATGGATCCGAGAAGATTGTTTTGTACTTTCCAGGAGACATCTTTTTGTGGAATTTGACGATGAATCAAGCTCAGAACAGGCATAGGCTAACCTGTGAAAGGCAACCATCTCTGGGGAAAAAGACAAGCTAGTCATTTATTTTATTCAAAAAATCAAATCGGATGTGAGTGAGTCTTTTCAAAATAAGTAGAACTTTGCCCACTCAAAGAGTTTTTACCGTCTAAACTAGTTCTTACCAGAGTATAGTGATAGGAATGAATGGTTCCCTACCGAGTACTTATCGACGTAATACTCTTATACGCGCCTCCAAGTAATTCAAAACTGTCTGCTACGGATCACCTCGGAGGATGGTTTTTTAGTAACGAGCATTGTTTTAGGGACTGCAGAGTCTTTCCGTTCGCTTGTGCGTGACTAGAGTCACTCATCAACTATACTCTGATAAGAACCAGTTTAAACGGTGAACTAATAAACAACTATAATTCATCGAACGCGTTATACGATTCCTTCGGGTAATGCTTCCTTTCTTTGTCTTCTAAGAGACAAAGAAAAGCTCTTCTATTGTCACTCTATTGGTACTCGATTCTTTGAGACGATTCTTCAGCACCAGGGACTGGAGGTCAACTGTTACTTATAACTATTTTATTTTTTTATTTATCGATGGCATTATACTGCCTTTTAAGAGACGACCGTTTTATCTCTCGTATACACCTGAGTGTACAAGTGATAGATTAATTTTTTGGATTCCATCTTTTAGTCTTCTGTCCATTCCAAGCTTCAACAGATTCGCATGTACTCACTTTGACTGCACATTTCCCTCCATTGAAGCCTTTCCTTTCCATCCAACTAAAAGGTTTCCACCGAGGGTTTAAACAACCTCCAAAAGCATTAGAAAATGCTGTCTGACTAGGGGCTTCTGCCTTGATGGGAATCGAACCCTTCAGCCCCAAATTCTGGGTGGACACGCTTACCCGCCCAGCTAGCATGCCCACCAAAAGACCATTATTTGCCAAAGGGACTGCTCCGCAATACGACGATACCTCTCTGATGGAAGTTTCCAGGGATAGGTAGTTGGTTCATTCTCGAGTGGGTGAATACTATGTCCGATTTTTATACTTGTCTATTGTTATGCCCGACTTTGATGGCATTAGCGAAAGTGAGCTAACTGCAAGTGCAACAAGATATATCTCCTCTTCTCAAGATGATCCAATCAACTTAAGTACAGTCCAACGTGTCTAATTGCACTTTTTCGGGACCCTCTTTTCTAAAGGAGTGCTAAAGTTGGGATCGTCTATTTCTTCCGTGCTCCCTATGTAGTTGCACGCTTTTTTACACTTATTTTCTCATTTTGGTCATTACAATCAAACTTGTCTAATTACACATTTTTGCACTTTTTGGCCATTAAACCCATTTTTCTTTGCCTCTTTCTTTTCACGCTCTTTATTTGTTTATGACGATAGCACCGAAAAAGTACGTTTCTCTGACATTCGAGCAAAAGGCTCGTCTCATTGAGCATGCAAGGAAGATATCTCTTGTTTTACAAGGGCAATACCTAAAATAAAAGTAAAAGTCAAGCGAGAGTCCGCTTTGCTTAAGCATGACCATTTGAAAAGAAAAAATGAAGCAGAGACGTGAAGTTTCGCGTTCTTGATGCCGAACTACAGACTGGATTCTCAGAATCGAAGGCAAAGCGACTATCAGTGACGCCACGCTAAAAAGTCTTGACAACCTCTACTTTTTCTCAAAGTGCAACCAAAGGACAACACAGGAGTGCTTCCTCACCTCGACACAGTAAGAAGACATTTTTTTTACAAGGGCAAAGCTTGGAAACAGTTTTCGATCGTTAAATTTCTAAAAAAACAATAAAGTGCTCGCACCTACCCTTTGTTTCTTTAGGAACTCATTTTAAGCTTCCACTAAATTTGTAATTATTACTTGATCCTATATACGGGCAGCTCGATTCGTCTTTAGGGGCCCGTTTTAGTGGAATTTTGCACCCTGTAAATGCACACAAGAAAAAAATGGACCCAAAGGTGTGCAATTAGGCACGTTGGACTGTATTAACACTTTCTTTCATAGTGTTAGCTATTTCTTGGTAACCCTTCCTGACACTGAATTTCAGATTACCGACCAGTAGTGCATCCCCATCAAAAGTTTTCTGTCGATTATTCGCTACATTTGTTTATCAAGAAATCTCAGCTTTCTTCCTTTCTTACAGCCATTGGTTTAACTCTTTGTTTCTCTAGATAGTAGATGGGGACAGTTGGTCTTAATGGCCACCCTTATGGAAGAGTACATTGACTCTTTAGGAGTCCATTTTCTTGGCAATAGTGTGACACTATTGTGGATAGAATAATGGAACCGATGAAAATGGCATGCAACGACGATGGAAAACTCAAGAAGCTCATTCGAGAGTGTTATATCGATCCTATGGATATTGAAAAGCCTTCTTCCATTAGTATTGCTCAATACTAATGGAAGAAGTCTCATCAATCAAAATTTTCTTCAAGTTATCACTTTTTTATTAGGGTTATTTATTTATTTATCGAAGGCAGTTATACGGTCAGGTTCAAAGAACCGTATACCGTTTTGTCTGGCTGATGTGCCTGAATATAATCGGATGAAATGCATTATAATAACGCTTGCCTAGGGCGTTTGTGTTTATAAACAACAGCTGGATCATATTTTTTTTTTAATATATATTTATCGATGGCATTTATACGGTGGGTCCAAGAGGACAATGCCGTTTTATCTATGGTAAGAACCTGGGTATACAAACACTGGATCATATGCCACTGAGTGGCTCCCCAGGTTGTTTACGTGGACGAGAGCACCTGTAAAGGTAGCACTCGTGTACCTACGGATGGTCTCTGCTATTGGCAGGGCCCCGCATTCTCGACGAAGCTGTGCATTACACACGAACCACGGAGCATCAGTGAACATACGCAGAACCCGGTTCTGGAATTTCTGCAGGTGCGCTAAGTGACTAGCGGCAGCGTAGCCCCAGACAGGGCACGCGTATAAGAGCGCTGGTTCGACGACCGAGCGATAGAGAGTCAGCTTGTTGAGCAAGCTCAACTTGCTTTTCCTATTCATAAAAGGGTACAGCCCACAAAGCAAGCGATGTGCCTTCAGCTTCAAATTGCTTATATGGGGACCCCAAGAAAGTCGTGTATCTAGTATTAGCCCGAGGTATTGTACTTCCTTACGCCATGCGACAGGGGTTCCACATACGACCAGCTGTTTGTCTGGGGCAACCGAAATGGTTTATGAGTGCATTGTTCTTTTATTGCGGGACTGAAAATTACGCGTACAAAGCGTTGTGCAAATTCATCAGAACCACTACCAAAGCGTTCTAACGAAAATTCGGTGTAAAAGCAATGTATTTGCTTTAAGGGGAGAATAATAGTAAAAAACGAGTTGTAATCGTCTAAACAACTAATTGAACGCAAAATCAGCATAGCGATGCTCCATTCTATGCATTTCCGTAAGTAAAGGGAACGCAACGTAAGAATCGTCAAAAAGGGCTTCAATAGTTTTCCCTGGCGAGTAATATAACGGATATCATCAAATAGTATGACCAAATTCTTAAATGTTTTTTTTTTTTTAGCCATACTATTTTATAATATCACTCATACTATCCGTCAGTATGACTAAAATTTTTTTTTAAATAGTAATACTATTTGATGATATCCGTTACTTTAAAGGAAGCGTAGTCAACTTTTGCTACGTTGAAAGTAATGAATACTCTTAGAGTCAATTGTCCGCTTCTTTTGATGGAAGCATAAACATTCTCAATTTCCCTAAATGGAAAAGGAGAAAGAACTTGATTATGCCAAATTTCGCATCATCAATTTTCAGTAGTGAGTTCACATAAAGTCAACTCACTTTCTTTAAATTTATTACCATCGTTGTCCTTAGTGATTCGTTTGGGCCTCTCTTGTAATCCGTAGTTGCATTGCATGTATTCAAACACACAAAGGTGGAATAGACTGTCGGCTACATACATTCCCATGGTCAGTTGATTCGCGAATTGCCATGCTAGATTATCCAATCCAAAAACGCCAAAGCACAGGAAAATGAGTTAGTTACAGACCAAAGGCAGCAATTATGGTTTTCCCATTGTGAACCACAATAATTGCTACTATACTGAGTACCATTGAAAGTATAATCGTGCGGATATTAACGTTAAAGTCTGAGAACTGAGAAGCTGTCAAACAAATGTTTAAGGCACTCAACGTTGTAACCGTATTTTACCAGCATTTCTGCATTTCCATGTGAGGTAACCCAAGCATATCGAATAAAAGGCTGCATAAATAAGGTTGAAGTAGGATATCGGAATATTTTTCATTGTCTCTTCGGATACCGCTATAATAAGGACTATCAGGTCCTTTTCTAGCAATACAATACACAGACACAAACCTTTGATAATCATCGGGGTGGTTACAAGAAGGGACAGAATAACGTGCACGTAGTAGTACCTAAAATGATTAAGAAATGCATTTTGCACACAATTCGTCTTCAATGAAAAGATTTCGTGTATGATTCGCATTCTCGCCGTCATCGCTACAAGCCAATTCATAACGAAGAAGGTCTGAAAAATTCCAAACTATTTTCAAAAGTTATAATGCGCTGATTCAAGCAAGCTATAAAAAGCATACAATATATCCACTTAGTCTCATTTTTTCCTTGCT
>JAQFYM010006786.1:0-11234 GCA_034694785.1 Agrenia bidenticulata
TCTGGAATGTCGAAGCTGGTCTAATCCTCTCTTCATCGTATTGGGTTAATATATCCTCGGATTTTGATGAAGAAAATTATTCCATCGGCAATTTCACGCTGAGGCTCGGTAGGTTACGACATACCTTGGCTGCGTCACAAGATCCGGGGAAATTTTTCGGAAAATTTTTCGTCTACGACGGTTGGTTTCCGAGGGAAAAGTTACATAATCTTTTTCAAGACTACGGGAAATATTTAAAAGCTTTGGACTACTGCTACGTACACCAATCAGCCGAGGATGGGTCTTCATTCTGCCAGCAATTTATCTATCGAGTCATCACGAAATGGTGTCCTTATCTTGAAGAATTCTCCCTGTCCGTTGGCTCCGAAGGAGTGACGAATTTAACTTATCCCATTCCATGGGATTTAAACTATCCGATGCCTGTGATTCCATCTCTAAACTTCCAAGGTCCAATTAATCTACGAAACATCAGCATCTCAATCGCTTGTGAAATTCCAAACGAATTCCAGGATTTTTTAGTTCGAATCGTACAAGGCTGCACTTATCTGAAAGTGTTCAAAATAGATAGACAAGAAGGAAAAAACGAGCGCATGTACGAAAAACTAGCTGGTCTCCACCATATCACAAAGAACTTGAATAAGTTCAGGTGGATCGGACAGATCGATCATAACCTTGATGCCTTTGATTGGACCAATGTAATAAGCACCTTCAGATTTTCAGACAAATTGAAATCGCTAAGTATCTGTTACGTGGAGTTGAATCTGAGCAGTTTCCCCGTCATGGCCGTCTTGCTCAAGTTAATGGGACCGAGTCTGAAAAAACTGGAGCTGTTTAACTGCGACTTCAAAACGGATACTTTCAAGGAGTTGCTATCAGATTTGTTCAAAATTGTCATCAAGTCCCTTGTGAATTTGGAAATTTTGAAGATATTAATAGAAAATAGTTATGACTATTTTTTTTCAAATCATGACAGTCTTGATCTTGATGGTGATGCTCATCCTCATCAAAATCTTCGACACCTTATTCTCCAAAGCTGTTCGAAAATCAATTTGTTGGAAATCAGCTCAGTGTCAACTGTGGTCAAATGGTTCCCTAACATCACTCGTCTCGGCTTTTGTTTCGGTGACATAAATGGAAAAATTCAAATGGCAGAAGTAGTTGGGGCTTTAGCTGGACTCAAGAGACTTGAAGATCTAAACTTAGGTATTTCTACCATTTCGGCCCCAGGGGACCTTCAAAACACTTTGAGGACACTCAAGCAGATTCCCAGTAAGTTTATCATGTCAAGCAAATTGCTTAACTCTGTTTATTATTTTTCAACGGTCAATTAAGTAATGACAAACTTTTAATTTTCAGAACTCTTGTTTTCCAGCTTTTAACCATTGTTTATTATTTTTCAACTGTAAATTTTCAGAACTCTTGTGTTTCACGCTTCGGGAAACGGAATTTGGCCGCGCCGACAGGAGGGTTAGACGTAAAGCAGTAAAGACAACTCATATTCTGAAGAACTTACGAAATGAGCTGAAAGAAATTAAACATCTGAACATCATCCGATTGGTCGGCTTTAAAGTATTTATTTTTTGAATATACTATTTCAATAATTTGGACCGTTTTTGAATTTTAAAAGAATTTTTTTATTTCATTAGTTTACTAGAGAGAAGAGTATTTTGGACTTTGCAATGAAAAACGGGATCAATTTGGAATTGTGCAAGTACTACGGCGCAGGTATGTAAAGTCCGTTTCCGTCTATCGCAATTAACTTTGCATACCTTGCACAACGACTACGGCGAGCTGGAACAATGCATACGAGGATTTTCTTATGAACAATATTTTTAACAGATTTATGCTTTTCATTTATACCGACAAATTTTGCTGGAAATTGACTGGTGTTATTTTTGATTTTGGTGCCTTAATGATTGAATACAGAACTAATTTTAAAACTCTGTAAACAATGTAAACATCTAGCCATCCTGGCTATACTTATTATTTGGTATTGCATTTAAAGATAATCATAGATTAAAAACTCAAATTAGTTATTATTGCGAAAGTCATGTGATCAACCATTCATTATTCGAGACTTTTTGGCCTTTAGACTTTGCGTTGTCTATAATTGAATACGCACACTAGGTTCATCATATGCATGATTTTTCTGTCCTAATTTCGCTGTCAATTAATCCTTGGAAGTTTGTATGATTTATAATGTAAAGAAATAGACAAGAGACCAACAGCTAAATTTTACCATTTTCCTGTAATTATTAAATAACCATTTAGGAGTTTTCTTGTAAATATATAGTCGAGGTCTGGTTATGAAGTTAGGATGTCCAAATTTAAAAAAACCAGCCTTTAACACTAGTTGATAAATCAAAACTCACAGGTGCAACTTCATACAGCCCGAGCCAGGTTTGTAAAAAATGTCAAGCTTCTAAGCCAATTTATGAAAATCGGTGGGGGTACCTCCATAGGGTCACTCTAGTATTAAAGTTTCGCAAGTATTACTTTGTATTTGCTATAAAGGAACCATGAAATACCAGTGTGCAAAATTTCAGGTCGCTAGCTCATATTTTGTTATGTTGCCGATGCAACCATAACCGGTGGGGGTCTTTTGATCACTACAGGTCCCCTACTGGACTGATGTTACCCATCTTCGAACTTATTCATTGTACTGACCCCATACACGAGTGTACCAAATCTCAAGTCCATCGGATCGTTTTGAGGAGAGTTATCGTGATGACACGGACAGACAGACGGACACGGTGATCACATAAGCCCTGGCTCGGGCTAAAAATATACAAAGATATTTTTATTATTTCTATATATGTTATGATCATGTATAGAAATGATATGATATGATCATTATCTGATGATATTCTGATTTTCAATTTTTTCTGTAATTATCCTGATTTTCTAAAAATTAAATCTACAAGATGGTACATACATGGTTTTAAATTTTATTTACAGTTTAGTACTAATAGAAGGTACACTATATAATCTACTAAGTGCATAAAAAATTTTAACTTTACTTTTTAATTAATTAATTAATTAAAATTAGTTTAAAATTGATCAGTATTTTCCTCTCTTTTTTTTGCATTTGGAACCATTTTGTTCTTTATTTCTAGAGATTAGAGACGAGCTGATTTTAATTCCTTAATTAAATTTTAAATGAAAATTCAAAATATAATTAGCAAATTTTTATTTTTATATTCAAGTTGAAAAAACAACAAACTTTAACTTGATAGGATTCATAGGCATAGGATTTTGAAAAAATTAGCACAGAAAAGAGATAGGCCAAACGTAAACCCCCTTGGGAAAAATGTTCGCTCTCATTCATCGTTGCCTTTAGCAACGTATCCAAACACTCCAAAAACCCCCAGCAATATGCCTTCATTACAAAGATAGTTTCAAAATCCGCACTATCTACAAACACACTGAAGTGCTCATGAAGCTCAAGATTGGCATATGTGGACCCTCTGGGGTAACAAATTTTATTGACCTTATTTGACCCTCAATAATTGCATACAAAATATCACCACAATTTACCCCAATCTTCCATTATATTTACAGTCAGGGAAAACGCTGGTGGCCAATATTTTGGCAAACGAAGGGATGGTTGAGAATGCAGGGATCAAGCCCCCTTACAGACCCACCCACTCGGTCCGAATCGTCGAATTCTCCATCAACAACTTGGAGCTGAGAAAATACAACATGGACCTCGATGTCCAACTCTGGGAAATGGGTGGCAATCCAATGTAAATACTAAATTATAAAAGACAATCGAATGTCAGAGGTCAAATTTGTAACACGTATCCTTGTGCAGGCTCAAGTCAATCTACCCCGGAGTGCAGGTCAACTTGGACGGAATCATTCTAATGTATGACGCAGGGAACGAGGGTCACGTACGTGAGATCTCGGGTCACCACATGCACTTCGTGACCCATGCCCCCTCCGGACTGACCCAGGCCCAGTGCATCTTGATCGGGAACAATTTTCGAGGGAGGATGGAGCATGGACCTCAGAAGGTCATCGGTGTCCCCTCACGAGTTCGGCACATTGCCATGAATGTAGACGATGACCCAAATCGGCTGAGGGAAGAGGTCAAGAACTTCCTCGCAGGGGTGGCCCAGATTGTGATAGACCAAGAGAAGGCTAACCTTATTACGTAAATCCCTCCTAGTGACCTTTAGCCGTTTTTATAATGTCCTTCAGTGGATTCGTCCTTACTGACCTGTTGACCTGTATATGTGCCTTGTGACAACGTTTGTAGGAAAAAGGGTTCTGTGTCTAGTGATGGAACACAGCTTATTTCCAAGAGGTTGACCCCGGGAGACTTTCGAAAGATTAAGGAAGAGTTGGTCACAGGGACTGAGGAAGAGTCCCCTCTTAATAGGATCGCTAGGCGACAGAGCAAGAGTCGATGTGACCTCAGGCGAAAAAGTCATACTGTTCTCGGAAGCTCCTAACAATTAAGGCATTGTTTCTTTACAACAATTAAAACTCTGGATTGTTTAATATTTAAAAATATTTAGCTAATATTAATCTGCATTTGTCATTGTAAGTCCAGGGAAATAAAATGATAACCGAGTTTGAAGTTCACTTGACTGTATCTTCACCATAATAAATAATAATAAAACAGCTGGGAAGTTATTGAGGATTCTCAGTTTTTAATGACATTGACCTTGTTGACCTTTAGATAATTTAACTTATCATAGTTATAGTTAAAGAACACTACTATACCATTGAGCTGGGACTTTGTTGATGACTCAACTCTAAATTGATGAGATGATTCATGCCGAACGTCCAGAGTTTATGTTGCATTTACTATGGTCAAGAGTGCCTGCACAGAATCTGCTCTATCTCCTCTAGTATTTCCTTTAACTGTCTGTTTGTTAGTATTTCTACTCCTCCGTAACTACGAAATGGATTTTCAATCTGAATTTTAAAAACCATGACTGTTATAAAGGGTGAGTGTTTTAAAAGCTTACACTTTTGAAAAGCCATAACTCTACTGATATTCTATCAATAATTCGATTGAAGTTTCTTATCAATAGTGGCCAATTGGTGGGGCTGGAGAGGACTAGAGATAATAATATGTTCATTTGGTTATGTATTCACACTCTCCTTGTAATTTTATATCTCTGGAGGGAGAGAGTCCAGGACTCCAGGAGTTGAGTGATGAGAGCTTGAATTTTAACTCCAGTTGCATATTTAACTTTCCTGGTCATTATGATCTAACTCATTTCATAAATAATTTTAGAATAACGACTTTTAGTTAAACCATATTTATGCTTGACACTTGACACTAGTTGACACTTGTCAAATTTTTAAAGATCCATCCTAGCCCGTTTTTTACAAAAAAGTTTTGATCACGTGATCCAAAAATGTTTAAAAAAACTTACTCTTGTTGATATTATATTTTAAAGTGTTCAGAAAGATGAAATTTCCAGGCTTGTTTGTTCTCCAGTATTTCTATTTCTACGTCCAGCTCGTGGAGAATGCTGGAGTAGTGGAATGTTACAAGCCGGTGGTGATTGTTCATGGGATATTTGACCACAAAAATAGTCTCTACTCCTTGATGGATCGTATTGCGGAGGTTTGTGATCATTAAGATTCTCTAGATTAAACATTCCCGTATTAAATTCTAGATTGATTGTATAGAAACATGAAGGGACGAGAGTGACGATAGTAGATAAGCTCCATGGGTGGAAAAGCATGGCCCCCATGTGGTACCAGGTCAAGGTCTTTAGAAAGATATTAGAACCGATTATGGAGGAGAACCCTGAGGGGATCCATCTCATTGGTAAGTCTCTTAACAATTCCAATTATTTTCTCAGTTTATTTGGGGCAATTTAATAGGGGGAGACAATTAGGGATGAGCACTGACGATATGTCATGGACAAATTGACATGTCTTATCCAATTTGTCAAATATTTTAATGTTAGGCAAATGCGGATATTACGAAGAAATATGACAATTTGAAATATTCAATTTTCAGTCCATTTTTAAATGTCGTGTTCTTCCAAGTTGTCCAAAATCTTTTAAGACACGTCTAAACAAATAAAATAGTTAGACATTGTCCGTTTTTAAATGTCCTAGATTCTTCCAATTTGCCCGAAATAATAAATGACAGGTCAAAATAAAAAAAGGACATTGTACAACCCTATATTTACAACCGGGTAAAAATGTTAAAAACCCTACCCAGTAATGAATAACTGTGTCCATGCAGGTTTCTCTCAGGGTGGACTAGTAGCTCGGGCGTTGATTCAATCCACCAATAAGCACAATGTCAACACCTTCGTCTCCCTAAGTTCCCCTCAGGGTGGCCAGTTTGGAGGTATGACATCTTTCGAAATCGTTTAACAAACCCTTCGACAATGCCCATGAGACAATCTTTGTTTTTATATGATTGTGGACAGATGAGTTTCTGAAACTATTCGCTCCGAGCTACGTGAAGAAGACTGCATGGAAACTGTTCTATAGGAGAAGCGGACAGTTTGTCTCGGTGGGGAATTACTGGAGAGACCCTCATCACCTGGAACAGTTTTATAATAATTCCGTGTTTCTCCCTTTGATTGATAATCAAGGGGAGAACCAATGCCAATTCAAACGCAACTTCATGAGGATAAAGAAGCTGGTGTTAATTGGCGGACCTGATGATGGAATCATTTCACCTTGGGAGTCCAGGTTTGTTTGGTTAATTGCATTCTCCATTAAATTTATTGTCGATTGTAGAATTTCAGCTTCAACGGTCCAGCAGATTTTAGTATTGAATTCAAATACGGGGAAAAGATGATAGGAACACCCTGTATTGTTGTGAATCAAGATAATATAACTGAGGTGTTGTTATATCATCTAGTCAGTTTGGAGTGTACAATGAGGATGAGGACGTAGTGGGGATGAAGGAGAGAGACGTGTACACAAGGAACACTTTCGGCTTACGAAGTCTGAACAAAGAAGGAAAGATTTACAAGATGACAATTGAAGGAGTCAAGCATTTGGAATGGCACAAAAATCTCACCGTTATCGACAACTTTATCATTCCTTACCTCGATTAGCAAGTCTTGGGTATTTTTCAGGAGATTTTTCATGGAAAATTAAAAATTTGAAAATTTATCTGCTCACTTTTGAAGCAGCTGAAAATTTATAAACATTTGCTCAGGTCTTTTCCACGCCTTTTGATTTGTAGGGTAGATTTTAATTTCTCACACGTTTTGGAGATTTAATTAAGTTCATGGAAGTTCATGGAATTTCATGGAATTTAATTTTACCATCACTTTTATTGCCAACAACGCTATATAGTAACATATTTTATTATGGCCTCAACACCTTGTTTGTTGTCTATGTTTGAAATAATGTAATCAAACCGTGTTGTAGATATGCTATATAGTTTAATGCTGTGTACAAAAGCATCAACTAATTTAAAGCTCGTTTCGTATTTGGAATTACAAAGGAATGTCATTTTTTTAGGACTGCACAAAGGACATTAGGACGCGGTTGACAATTTCAGACAATTTGTGGCTTGACAACTTTCATTTCATGAATTAGCAAAGGAACAAATTACTTCCGTTTTGGCTGACGTGACCAACATTTTTTCTTTCAATCTCTTTTATCGACAATACCCATAATTCCTCATTTCTGAAAAACAAAATACAAATTTTTAATAAAATTGTTTCCGCTACTAACTTTGATTTCTTTTGTAAAATACATTTTGTGACAACTAGGGTTGGCCAGAGTCGAAAATTTGGGAACATGCTTTATAAAATCTAGACTGTCCTCAGGGCATGAAGGGCAATTTTTGATATTTCGCTTGATTTCAACAATTCCAGGTTTGCGAATAAACTTTAATTAAACTTTACTTTAAACTGAATTTTAAACAGCCATTAGCCAACCCTAACTTAATAATTTAAATAATTCCGTATTTAAAACTTACCTTTAAAGTCTGTCTCTTTTGATTGAATGATTTTGAAGAGCTCGGTGTCAGTTGCCATGTCCCAGCTCAACGCTCCTCCCAAGGAGTCTGGAAGAATTTCCGGCTCCAAAAACTCATGGAGAGACTCCAGATTACTTCCATGAAAATGTATCTAAATAAATAATTAATCGTTAAATAATAATTAAAAAACTGATCCCGTATCTCCTTACCCGCTTTAGTAGTTTGCTCGAGAAAAATGGCCTTGTGAACTGAGCAAGTGTTCTGAGCCATGAAGGCTCGTTGACGGAATGAAGCCCTTTGCATTTTATCGGGAAATTTCCCTGTCAAAATAAAAAATCTGACATTTATATCTCAAAGTTTTAAATATTAATTAAAATGTTAATTGTTTTGAAAAAGAGTTTAAAATGTTCTCACCTGGAGGACAGCAAGGATGGTCAAGATTTGAGAAATGCTAAATTGCCTAAAATGATTCAACTTGAGTCCACTTTGGTCCATTAGAAATACCAAGCCGTTTTTCTGAGTCTCCACTGAGTTTGTGATTTGCTCAAATAGTAAAATCGTCGTGGACATAATCTCATCCAAAGAAACCTCTTTCGGATTCCACAATCCTGTCATTCAAGATTTTTCAAATGTAATAGGGAGGTTGCGATACTGATTCTTAAACAGTCACAATCATAAGCCAAAAACGAGGTTTGCAGCACAGTAATTTATTACTGTGGATTTCTGCCGAAAACCACAGCATCACAACCTCTCTAATAACTTTTGTCACGTGACCTTTTTGATAGTTTTTAAAATCTTGAAATTTTACCTGCTCGGAACAAGAAAACTTGTCGTCCTTGTCCATCCCGATTTTTGAGGATAATGTGCATACCCACGTCAAGCACCGGCTTCAGAACACTTGGCAACAGATTAATAAAATATTTCGAGCTCTTCTGTTGCAGCTCGTAGTACTTTTGAAGCTGTAAATTACAATACAGTTAATTATAATTAGTTAAATTAATTAATCGTGTTTAGTAAGAGCCTTGTGAGATTACCATGAGAAATGCCTGGTGAGTATCATACTTCCGAACTCGTACGAATCTCTTAAGGAACTCTGTGTCTCCCGATGGGATCCTTAAACTCGGGTCTTTCTCTGCAATGGATTGGAACGTCTATTGTAAGGGCTTAGTTAAAGGATGGGAATATAGAGCTTCTTTTATTTGCATAAGGGTCGCTTTTTGCAATTAAAACAAGCCCATAGTCTACGGAATTTAACTAGAGATTAAATCCCATAAATTTAACTTGCTTACCAATTACAAGGATTCGTAAGTCTCGTAAACACTGCTCAAGAGGTTCGGGAATTTCGGGAACTTCGGGATCCATGGAGGACCCGGAGGATGTCTTCTCCAGCCCGGATTTCATGAACTTTGATGGAACTGATCACACACCGCAGGGTTTAGTCTTATTACGGTTTTCACTTCACTTTTAATGCTCTTGTCTTTCGACACGCTTTGCTCAACTAAAAATCAACTATTTTAGCTGAGCTGTATTTTTTTGCTTAATATTTCATGAGAGTTTTTTCGAAATCATTTTACTCAATCGATACGAGAACTTTAGAGGTAAAAAACAATTAAATGAAATATAAAATAAAATATTAAACTCCACTATAAATAAATAAATAGGACAAGCCTTGTTGAGAAAGAGCTCGTCTTTAGCTGTTCTAAGTGTGTCACTGGTCAGAGATTATATTGTAAGATATAATTTTTGGAGCCAAAGTTGATGAAACTGAGAGAGAGAGACAGGAAGAGCTTTCAGTTTCAGAATGATTCAGGCCCATAGACTAACTGGCCATTAAGATCTGCAGTGGGGGCAGACAGTATGACGGAGGGGGTTGTTCTCTAAAAAAAAAGTTGTAAGAGCACGTAACACGTATTACAGGAGCGTCAAGCTCAAAATATGCTCACTGCAGTAAGCAGCAGTTTTTTTTCTTTCCTAGCCATTGCTGTAGAGCCCATTGTTGAAAAGTCTGACTAGAAGCTAACAATGAGAGTCACATATTATGATCATAAGGAGATCTCAAGGGATTTAAAATAAGCAGAGAGGGTTAAATGTGCCTTTTTGAGATGGATATGTAAATACCTGTGAGTGGCCCACACTGCTGAGGTAGAAGGTGCATGTAAATTGGGTCAAGTCATTGCATTGTGGTCTCAAGGAAACTACCTTGCTTCACATCAATCTCAATTCCCCCTGGGGGGTATTTTTTTATCTACTGATGGGGTGAAAAAGCCATTGCATATTTTATACACTACAATCTACTAGCTTGTATACTTTTATCCTGGGCCAAATCCGGCTAAAATATTACTATTAAATTATTATTAGTAGTAGTACTACTATTGAGGGCAACAGAGCACACTAGAGCTATTTATGAGGGTAGATCCAGAGTTTGGAAGACACAGTAAGGTAGATAAAAGTTTAATTAGTCAGTCAGATAAGCAGAGTGTACAGAAGGTTGGACCACCTCCTTTGGATATCCTTTTAACTTTTGCAAAGGGCTTAGTGTGGCCAAAAAATCAATTTATATAATTTAACAAGGACTGCTTTAAACAATTTTTTTTAAAAACTTTAATACAAAAGAGAGGTTGCGATGGGGTGAATTTTGGTTTGCGATTGTCACAGGTACAAATGTAGAGAGCATAGCAGCAGGCACAATACTCCAAGCTCCAAAGCCGAAAATAAATCCATCCATCTCACAACCTCTCCATTATAAAGCAGGCTGTTAAGTTCATTATTTTTCAGCCACACTTAAGTCCGACATTTCTTTTCAAAGGGTGGAGTTTAAATTAAATGAAAATAAATATCATTAAATTACTCCACTTTGGGTCGATAGTTGGATGAACGCGACCTTAGTCATTTCGTATGTTGTTGTTATTATGCAAAAAATCTACGTAAGCTATGGCAGAATTTCATTTATTAATAAATTAATACTTTAGAATGTTATGCGAAAATATCAGAGGGCTTTTATTTTATGGAGCATTGGAACTTGGAATTATGCCAGGAATGCCACGATCACCATCACCATATTTGCTATGCGATTGTTGTGGTGGAGGGGTATTTTGTGTCTGCGGTGTCGGGGACGAGTGACAAGTTCCTGAGGGCTATGCAGACCCACGTGACCAGAGGTTCTGAGTCATCTCCAAATGCTCGTGGCCTATCCCTTTTATGAGATCCAGCAATCCACGTCCTTGTCATTTTTTAATGCGGGAGTGGATTTGACCATTTCATTACTTTTGGCCTACTAAAAAATAGGGAGGATTTCGCAATCTATTTTCAT
>JAQFYM010006787.1:0-11234 GCA_034694785.1 Agrenia bidenticulata
ATTTTCATTGATTTTTTCTCTTTTCTTTGTTCAGCAAGTTGTATGTAATAAATTAAATACAATTTATGAATATACAAGAAAGTGTAAATATATTATGTAAGGCTAGCACCTTTAGTACATAAAAAAAGAATTGGTTACGCATATATACGTGGGCGCGTATAACTAAAATATTTGTACATTCTTAATAAGTAAAAGAAAGTTTTTATGGATATTAAGCTATTGCTAACACTAAGTGCCGCCAAATGCTATGTAGGTGAGACACAGGAATCACAATGTGTGCTATAAACTCGTGTAGAATATTTATACCATGCAAAGTGCTGAAACGTACCCCATATTTGTCTTTCGAGCGAGGAGTTACCCTCGCGGATCGTTTCTTATTTAGGAATCGAAAAAACATGGGAACCAGATTAATAATAAACGATACCTATGATGTAAAACATTACGTTGTAAAAAAAGATGCTGACAAGAAAAATATAAAGGATAAACTATCATAATGAATCATTTATCATTGGTGTTTCACAATCAGAAATTGCTATATAAGCAATCAGAAAAAATAAAACGGATTTAAATATGCCTCGTTATTAATCTACTAAAGTCAAAAATGAATCTGAAGCCCCCTCATCCAACACCTGAAAAAAACATTCAAGACGATGGGTTGTTAGCGCGTGACATCCTCGAGCAGCATAACCGAGTATATGTAAACACTCGGTTTGTTATTAATATTATAGCTGTAGGAAAAAATATATAATACAAGCTCAAGAAACCAAAAAAAAGTGGTAACGGAGTATTTTTTTATCTAAGAGGGAGAACAAAGATTTTTGAATTTAGAATTAATGCAAAGATGACTATTATAAAAAGATGTTGCTCCAACGAAGTATTTGATTGGTATTATGATTTGGGCATACTCAAAGTTACCCAAATCATGGAATGAATTTAAAACAGAATTTGTAGCATTTTGTAGCAACCAGGGACTAGAAGCGATCCATAAATAGTAAGATGAAATTTACGGAAATTACCTTAGAGATAACAATGATATAGTGAGTAAAAAATATTGATGATGAAAGTAGTTTCAAAAAATAAAAACAGGATTCCTCATCAAAAGAATTTTACCTTAGTTTCTAGTGTAAATATGAAAAAGCTAAACTTATTGAGAATGTTGATAGTTGGCTGAAAAACTGCAAGTTTGAAAATAGAACGTATGCGTGTGGAAACAATACGATGAATAAGGCAAAGAGCGCCAGCGTGAACCATGGAGAAACTACTAGAAAATATACAAAAGCAAAAGCTATATAACAAGAAAAATGCTTTTATTGTCAAAAAGTAGACCATCTAGCAAAATTTTGTTATAGAAAAACTGATCAAAACTTGTTGATAGCGGTATATAACAATAAAGATACAATTACACGTAGAAGCATACAGATAAACGGTATTCAACAGATGGCTATATTTGATTCTGCTTCGGCCGCAAAATTTTTTACCATCGCATCTCTCAAATTATACGGAATTGTAGAAATACACTTGTATGATGACACACCCGGTTTGAGCTTAGCTGACAATAGTTAATTGAAAATTTAAATATATACTAATTGCCGAATTATGTATAATGAATAATACTACAATGAAGAGTTTAGAATTATGGAGATAATAGTGCCAAGGTTAATTTTAGGAAAAACGCATACTGCAAAATAAATGAAAAGTATGAAAATGAAAAAATCAACCAAGATGCCAATTATTTATAGTATTTAAAAGGCGGAAAATGTATTGCAAACAGAGACAGACATATCAGAGACAAAAAGGACTAGGAAGAATTTGTCGACTTACCAAAGCATCTCGAAAAACAAGGACTACAAAAGCCGAGTGGCAGAATTTAAAACACGTTGTTATAAACCGATATAACTGTAAAATGCTGCGCTTTGTTTAGATTGCCGACAATAAACAAATTGGTTCCAAAGGATTATTATAAAACGCAAAAAACTCGGAGTTACTGTATAAAATACGAGATATGCATTATTTTTGCTTTTTTATCCATAAGATGCTTCTTATCATATATGCTCAAGCCGGAAGATCGTGAAAAGATAAGATATAGCTGTGGTACTCAACTACCGCAATTTGTGGCTATGCCACAGAAGTAAAAAAAGGCGGGGCTATTTCTCAACGAACCGTTCATATGATATTTACAGAATTATTGGATAAGGCGTGTATTATTTACATGGACGCCTCTTCGCCTTTGGGCATACGAGAGAGATACACGACCAGAACGAAAAAAAGGTATTAAAGACACTTGATGAATACAGGTTTATAAATAACCATGAACAGAGAGTGACAACAAAGCGACGCAAGTAAATTTTTTACAATATGCAATATCGGCAAAAAAAAAGACCGAATTTAAGCAGAGCCCAGACAATAAATGATTATGCTAGACCTACAAGAAAGAAAAAACTACAGAGGTTTCTAAGACCTTATAGTTATAAACGGCATTTTATTCGTGGACGCGCTGATAGCCTTGTTCATTATATAAGCTTATCAATAAAATTGTTTAATGTAATTGAAGTAATAAGGTGATAAGATTTTTAAACAAAGAAAAGAACGATGGGGCATTAATTAAAGCTAATATGCATGAACTTCTAGTTTTGTTGGGTTAGAAACCCATGCTTTGGACATCATGCTGGAAGCGGTAAAAATGCAGGATTCACAGATGATAGCATGTTTCTCTCGGAATTTGCAACCTAACGAAACATTACAAACAATTACTAAGAAGGAAGTTATAGCTATTTTGTGACACGGGATAAAGTTTAAGTATTTAATTTCTGGACAAAGTACCACAATTTTTACTAACCATAAGGCCGTTGTAGCAATTAAAACTAAAAAAGATTTTGCCAATGATGGAATACAGAGGTGTTTTTACATTCATAAACGTTTGATTTTGATGTGAGGTTTACGCCAGATAACGATGCTATACAAGCTAATTTTTTAAGTAGAAGCATTGAACCATGTTCGGTAAAAACTTGTTGCGATTATGGACAAAGAAAATGGTTTAGATGAAGAAGTTATTAAAAGGATACTAGATGATCATAAAGCAATTGATCATATAAGAGAAAATGAATTGGCTATAAAACAAAAATATTACATCTAAAATGATAAATGCTATACTAGAAAAATGTTAATAATGTATAGAGGTTGATCTTTATAAAAAAAAACCAGGGTGGATATGATATAACTATAAAACCAGGGGAATTATTAAACACAAGATATATTGGAAAAACAAAAGGTGACTATATAATATTAGCTTTAGACTGTTTCACCTGAAAGCTGTTTGCATGAAAATTATAAACATATAATTACTACAATTTCAAATTTCCACAAAAAAACATTTAGCTTTTTTATTGTGAAAAACATGTTGCTTGACAATGCAGCTGAGTTTACAAGCAGAGAGATTCGTAGGTATACTAAATCAAAAATAATAAGGTGTAGTTACAGTTTGCCGCATTATCAGGAATCCAAAAACAGAATTATGAGAGCAAATAGAACGGCCAAGCTGCACTAAAAAAGGCAAAGTAGAGCAACGAGACAATGCTTAGTAGGAACGATGTGATTTACGACAACAGAATAAATCGCGAAATAGATATGACGGTAAACAAGGCAGTAAGAAAAGAAAACTAAGACATAGTTCAGATGAAAGCAGAGAGCTTTTTGAAAAGACTTTATATGAAAAAATCAAAAGATGATAACAGAGGAAACCAAGTGATACTAAAAAAAGTCTACAAAAATAATAAGAACGATTAAGAATATAAAGAAATCGGACATGTTAGAAACATCATAGAGCATAATTATTATGCAATTATATTAATCGATACAAGAATATTAAAGCGAGACAAATCTCACATTAAAGCATATGAAAATATTGCAGAAAACAACAAAAGCTCTAAAGGGTTTAAAAAATAGGATGTTAAAAAACATTAAGTTTTAAATATAAATGCTGTTCAGATAAGATAAATGTGAAACAATCTAAATGAAACAATTTATCGCTTGTGTTGAGACTTCATAAATTACTATATAAGCAATCAGAATAAAGAAATGGTGAGTACATATGCCCGCTGCGTAATCATACATATCTAATAATGTAATGCAGCTCCCTCATCCAACAACCACAGTGTATAATGTTGCGTAATTACATTATAATTCATAGTAATGAGGTTATATAGAGGTAATCGTTATTGAATTACGTGTATACTTACCAGAAGTAATACTAGCCCTTGTTTTTCTTTGCTTTTTTTGGTTACTTTGCATAGCTTAAAGCTATTAGAGTTCATGTTTTTTTTGTCTGTATAAATATTAAGTTTTACCGAATAATTGTATACATGCATAATTCAAAAGACTGATTATAATTTTGAAACTGGTTTATCATATTTACAAACATATTGTAAAAAAATACACGATAAGAGAGTTCTTTATAATCCATTGACCAAAAATCATATAACAGACATATTAAATATAAGACATTTATAAAATTAGAATATAGTTTACTTTTATAACATTTATTAGCTTTTTAAATTATCTATTTATTGTACTGAAGGCCGTGTTTTTTGTTCAAGATTTCTATAATTTGTATTAGTGTGTGACAAACTGCAAAGGTTGATAAAAAAAAGCCATAAAATTCTACATTTTAAATTGTGACATTAAATTTTTATGTTTTTAAGAATTTTCGCAATCGTTAGATCGTATATTGGATTTACACTCTTAATTAATTACATGATTATAAAAATGCCTAGACTTTCTGCGGGGTCATATAGAAAAATAAAAGCTGGATATCTATATATATGCATGGAAATTTTACAAAAAATTTGTATGTTTTTTTGCTGAAATCTTTGCGTTTTCGCATTAATATAAACTGTAGATATATTTAATTTTACGTAACTTTCCACCATATTTAAAAAATTACCAAAATTTAGCTTTTATAAAATTTGTCTTTTAAGCTGTGTATGCTGCTAAAAAAAAATCTTTTAACACGTTTTTAAATATGAAAATATTGGTGTGTCAACAAAAAGAAACTTTGTTACAAATTTTTTGTTGCGAAAACACAAAAAAAAATATATAACGCTTGCTTAAATACGAAGTACAAATTTTGAAATCTTTATAATAATGCTTATGCAATAAGTTTTGCAAATAGCTAAAATTTTATTTATATAGTTACATGTCTGTTGTAAGGCACGAAGTTATAACCAACCATACAGGTAATCTTAAAAGTTTACATTTAAACAGAAAGAAAAACCTCCTGTTTACTTTCTAAAGTAATTGAAACGCTATAATGTAAAGTAAATATTCATAACAGAGACTAATTACAATTTAGTGATAAAAATTGATAAAAAACCAGTCATCGTCGAGTCGGCTGATTAGTCCGGTATTAACAAAAGACGAAAGAATTTGCATTTTTCAATCCGCGTCCACCCGGCTTTCCGTACAGGATAGACGGAATGATCTGGGTCCGTTCATAGCCCTAAGTTCGTTCTTTGAGAGCTAAAAAAGAGAGCCACAACTCTTCGGTTGACGATTTGCACCGACAAGCATTTTTATTATTATTATGCCTGAATAAATTCAACTCACCGACCGACGAGTTTGACACCCTTTTATATTCTGGTCCCATCGAGTCGGGCTTCATCTCGTCGATTGGCTAACTGAAGCCTGTATTTTACAATAAGCCATAGTAAAGTAACGAGCTGGTCTTGGTATGTCTGTAATAAAAGTTTTGAGTTGTTAGGTGTTTTTAACAATCTGGCTCGTTTTTTATTCACAGACAATATTGATTTCTTTTATTCGTTTCTCCCCGATCAAGATGTAGAAATTAAATCAGATTTATCACTGTTTTATATTATTACGGACACCCTGTATATTGCTATTTCGTCTTAAAATCTATATACTATGTATATCAAAGCAAAAAATGTATAAAAATGGAGCAATTGCAGCAAGATAATGTTTGTGTAACATAAAAGGCATAAAAAGCTTTTATTTTAACAAAATCAACGCAAACTTCATTTTTTGCAATTATTAAGTACCATATCATGCCAAAAGTAAGGCAAAAAAACAAAAAAAAATCCATATGCTTAAATCATATTTTGGTTGCCAAAAAGTTGTTTTTGTACTATTTAAATGATCATTTTTTTTGTGATTTGTGACTTACTTTCGGCATAGTACAGTATATGGTTTATCATGTATTTTTTTGTTTCGTTCGGGGAAAAAACTAATTTACAGTAAAAACAATACAAACAGCTAAAAACGTAAAAAAAATATATTTTGAACGTAATGCCAAGTAAAATAAAAATAAAAATAGCAGATATACATTCTTACTATAATAAAAAAAATTTTATCAAATAAAAAAATCTTGTCATTTCATTATGCGAGCATAGAGTAGCTGCACCGCACATCTTCAATCTTAAAAACCTTTAGTTTATGTTACAATGATTTTAGTCATTAATCTGCACTCTTAAATATAAAATACAAATACTTATGAACCAAAAAATCTTTTTCAGTACATAAAAACACTGTTTAACAGTAATTGTATCAAATAGATACTGGAGTTTTGAGCAAAAAAAAGGTGTATTATAGGTCAAGACAGAAATATTACAATCTTTCAAAACTCCAATGGCTGTTGGTATAATATTTAAACTCATGATGATCTATAAATATTAGAAAATAAACAAAAAAAAATTGATTAAAGTGTTTTGGTAGACAAAAAAGTATTAAACCTAAGTAAATAACATACATTATATACAAACAAGAAATATGCACTGCAAAACAGACGTAAAATCCGTATCCATTCTATTTGTACAATCATTGCGATTACTGAATTAACTTGTACATGACAAAAATCCTTTTACAATGGGACCTATTGCACTTTTATCCGCAGTTTTTTACAATTTACAAGTTAATGCCAGTAGCCGTAAGCAACCTCTGTTAAAAAATGTATATTGTATATAATGTAAATATCCATGGGTTTGTACGTATTACCATGTAAAAACAAATTTAACATACTATCCTAAGTCTTTGTATATTAATACGTCTAAAGAATTATATATTTACATATTTTTTTTGTTTAATTACACAATATTTGCACAAAAAAGCAAAGTAGAATGATTTTGCTATGTATTTTAGTATTCTTGCATGTGCTTCTACAAACTTGCATACAAAAATGTGGTATATCATGTAATTAAACATAAGTAAATTTTTTTTGGGTACTTATGGTTATGTGCGGGCCAGGTCTGTTTAGGCGTATGAAGACCTTGAGTTTGAATACGATATATTAAGCAAAAAATCTTAAGTATCTTTTTTGTAAATTGTATTAAAACAATTCCCTGTTTTGTAAAAGCTAAAAAAAATATCAGCGGCAAAAAAAAACTTCCTTCCCGGCATAACCGAAGGCGCCGTTTGTTTTAGGCAGGGCCCGAGCCTGCCGCTGCGACCCCTAGGCACGCTGCCGGGATAGTGGCATTTTAAGTTTCATAAAACAAAAATAACATCAAAACAATAATACAAATGAAACAATCGTTGTACTCAATATTTTACTTTTTTTTTATTTATATATCTTTTTTTTATTGTAAACCCTCGCAAAAATGCAAATTCGTATTTTTGGCCCCCTTTTTTTTATCTATTTCAGGCTTTTTGTGACGATTTAAATGTTTATTATCAAAATTTTACGGTGCAATTCAACAAAAAGACCATCATGAAAAAGGCAAGTACCAAGTATGTATACGGCACTTTTTGGTTTTGATCGTAATTTTTTATATAAAAAAAATTTTAGAATATTTCGTAAGTATAAGTTAGCTAAAAGACATGATTGACAAAAATAAATCGTCTATATGTCCCGTATACACCCTTGTTCAAACAAAAATACCACATGTTTTAGTGTATTACGCTAAAAAATAAAATCTAATGTGTAAAAAATAGCACCATTTTATAAGTAAAATAGCTTAGAGATTTTGTAAAAACATACTTTTACTTAGAAGCAACCTGGATTTTTTTTTTGCGGGGAATTTCTTTAGATTTTAGTAGGGTATCATCTGTATCGACTGATATGCAATCAATTTTAGATAGTTGCATATTTTTTGACAATATCAATCGATCGATACTTGATTACAATCATGTCGCCTATATTTAAATAATAAAAACAATATTTTAATCAATATACTCACATATTTACTAATAGCGCAAATGTGCAGTTAATATTGTCTGTTTTGCATTCTCTCTAGACAAAAAAGTCTTAAAGTTTATGAAAATACTTTTTGTCTTTTTTTGATGTTCAAATACAGAATAAGCTATGGACTAACAATTAGATACAGTTTTTTATAAGTTTTTATTTAACAATAAAGCAATAAATCCAATAACAGTTTAGTATAAATGAGATGCCAAGACACTAGAAACTGTATTTTTTGATATATTTTAACGTATTAAATGTGCTACGTAGAATTAATAAGTTCGGTTTTATCATATTTATATATGCCTAAATATTTTGCTATGGCCTTAAATGCTTTGTTAGACAGTACATTCAATATCAAAATCCTGAAAAACTACGTAGAAGTAATTAAAGACTTATATAAAACTGTTAAATACAGTAAAAAAAAGTTTATATTAAGCAAAGAATCACAAAAAAACAAGTACAGTAAATATTGTTTTCATTATTATTAAGTTAGGAAAATTGCAATATATGTGTTGTTTTTATCGTTTTTGCATTTTATGTTTGTGTACAAATTAAAAAGTAAAAATAAATAATTGTAGTAATTTTTAGATGGTGGATTTGTTTTTTTAAGAAAAAGTGCACAATAGTAGATATCGACTGCACATATTAAATATTAATGCAGATGTTATCACATTGATGCAATGTAGTCAATCTCTTTTGCATATGGGCGAAAAGTTTGCAAT
This sequence comes from Agrenia bidenticulata, assembly GCA_034694785.1. Lineage (NCBI taxonomy): Eukaryota > Metazoa > Arthropoda > Collembola > Entomobryomorpha > Isotomidae > Agrenia > Agrenia bidenticulata. Next base: position 8,911 of record JAQFYM010006787.1, read on the forward strand.
ACAGTCTAGATTGTGTGATAATATCAAATTATATGAATATCATCGATATTGATTGTAAACAAGTCGGGATATATCAAAAACACACAGTAAAAGTACAAGTTTGCCTTAAAAACTTTATTTTACCTTTTTAGTTGCTATAAAGTTAAAATATGTTTTTTTAAAGAATGGGATTTTTTACGCAACCTTGCCGATATTTTACGTTAAAAGGGCGTACTTTACGCAAATGGGACGTGATTTGCGCAAATAGTGCGTATTTTGCGCAAATGGGGCGTATTTTGCGCAAATGGGGCGTATTTTACGCCAAAATAGGGCGTTTAGTCTGCTTGAGATGCTATCTGTTGGCAGATTACTTAAATCCTTAGGTATTTATATATACCTGACGGCTTTATTACAACCTAGGTATTTTTTTTAAGTCTAATAAAATAAGATATTTTTATTGTTCATAACAAATGTTTAGAAAAAATATGAAACAAATTCTAACATTGCATGTTAATCGTATATTTTTTTTGCTCGTTTTACAAAGTATTTTTATAAATTTTAATACGCAATGCATTAAAATTACATAAAGAAAAAAACCTATTGTAATAAAAGCTAATTATTATTAAAATAATTTGCAAAATGCATAATTTTTTACTACTTAAAAAAGCAACATAGAGTTAGTAATTGTCAATTGGTAGCAGCGCACTACTAGCACATAATATTTTTTTAAAATAACAGGCCACAAGAAAGATGACTGCTATATTCTACTAGCACAAATTGAATTTACCAAGCAGAAAAAATGCATTGTAGAAACTAACACATTGTTCTAAAATCTTTAAACGATAATGCATAGAAAATATACGTAGACAATAGGATGCCTGACAACTGGTACTAAAGCGAGATGTCTGGAACTCGCCCTCGGGCGTCAATGACATCTCGCCTGATGGGGGCGAAATGTACGTTACAAAAAAAATATTAATAGATTTTAGTGTAAAATATGTAAATGTTGGATTTAAAGTTCACAAGGTATATAAAATATAAGTACAAATCTTTTATAACAGCTAGCGGCATTAAGTAAGCCAGTGATTTTTTTCTGAACTAACCCTAACTGTACCCATAAACTAACCGTAAGTAAATTCGTAAACATAGAAACATTTTTTTTACATCGATCACAGTACTTTTCGTATATTTTTTGCTTTTTTTGCCTAAAAAAATTTCTTTACCGGTATAAATTGTGCACATTCACAATATTTTATAGTAGTTTTAAAATTTATATCTCATTATAAATACAGTTGGAGGAGAAAATCCAACTTAAAGCTGGTGGAAGAAGATTGTTATTATACGAACGTGTAAAAATATAAGGATTCATTTTTAACTATATTCAGTTGTCTATTTACATCTTTTTAAAATCTTTTATCTTGTCTTTTTGTGTTTTTTCCGAATAAGTTACTATGTTTTTATAAAAATTATAAGGTAAAGCATAAAAAAAATAAATCCATGCAAATATACGACATTTTACACATTTACAAGTGTTTAAGTTTTTTTAATATATTTTTTTAAAGTAAATCTCGCCCCATCGGGCGAGATGTCTTTTGACGCCCAAGGGCGGAATTCGGACATCTCGCCCTGAGACCAGTTGTCCAACGCTTCAAAAAGTGCATTGTTAAAACTAACACATTGTTTCTAGATGTTTTAACAATAAAGCATGAAATATATACTTGGACAATAACAACGAAAAAAATATAGGCGTAAAACAAGAAAAAGTGTTTTTTATCGTTTAAGGTGTCAAACAACTCGGATTAAAACTAAATCTACTTTCATTTAGTTTTGTTTAAACAGACAAATCTTATTTCTGATAAAAATACTATAGGTTTGGGCAATCAAGCGCGCAATAGGCGTATAAACGTTTTTAAATGCTTTTTTTTGTTATTTGAGCTTATAACTAGTGTATTTTAAATTTATAACCTGCATATTAGTAAGTTTATGCGCCATAATATTCTTTTAGTGCAAAGTTTAAACAAAAACATGTGATAATATACTTGTAAAAAAAATATTAAAAAACACAAAGAAATACTTTGCATTAGGGTTCGGCAACTAACAGTAACTTCTCACAAGTGCTGAAAATTACAGTACGTTACAATAAAGTAAGAGTAAGTTACAGTCTTTTTGTGTAACTTTATATATATTTTTTTTGTACTTTTATTTTTTCGTATTTTTCTATTATATTAAAATTGACTTTGCAATACAATCATATGAATGTTATATTTCCTTTTTTGTATTTTCGAACGTTCGATTTACGGTTTTATTGTTTTTGTATTACATTTGTACATAAGCTTGTCTGAATT
>JAQFYM010006788.1:0-11234 GCA_034694785.1 Agrenia bidenticulata
TTTTTATTTTTTAATTTTTGTAATGCAAATATCTTGCGTACCGAAACAAAACATCTTGTAAATCGTTGCTAAAAATTGACATAAGAAAAACCCTTTTGATAAAGCGTTTCTTGTTGCCTTTATTTCAAAACTCTATTACTTTATTTAAATGATTGCCGTAGCAATTGACTTATAAATATAGTAAGAAGTGCTTTTTTGTGCATGAAATCAACTTTGCAAGATACGCTTGAAAAATCTTGAAGATTGTTTATTTTTGACATTCTGGTTAAAGTGAAACACTAAATCTGCACAGTTCATGTAATTTTTTTATATCTAGATGTATTTTCGTACGAAAATACTTACTATGTTCTAACAGATCGGTCATATATTTTGCTTTTGCATGATTTTCTCATCCTGTAATCCTTAACATGACCTAAATACCATCCTATTTGTAAACTTTTTTTGTGCTACAAAAAATCTTATGCTTACTTAATGCTATCCCCGTAGCCAGAATGGTTTCTGCCTGCTAGAAAAAAAACAGTTTATGCATCAAATACATTAAAACACTTTAGCCTAACAGTTGATAACACTATAATTTTTTTAATAAATTTAGTTGCATTTTTTGATTGGTTCTTTCATCTAAAAAAATATTAGCAAAATCAAAAGAAAAACACCTCCGACTCAGGCTATCATGTACTGGATCAGTTTTTTGCCTTTACGCCTTGGCTACGCTACTGACCAGATGTTGTTCGTATCGTACTAACGAAAATTACGGCTGCCTTCTGTCGTTTGATGATATAACTATTTTTTTTGCTATTACTTAATTTTGCAAAAAAACCTGTTTTTTTTTTGCGTACAGTTAGTAGATTTTAATATGTATCTGCGAATCAATCATCCTTATTGTTAGAAACAATAGATAACATCAAAAAAATGCTATCAGGGCATAAAATATGATTTATTTGCTTAAATCTTAAATTTTTTTTGAAACAAAATTGTGCATGTTGTGTTGTTGTTTTTTTGTCGCATGCCATATTTATAACGTGGTTGTTACGAAAATCATATTTTAGGTAAAAGTGCGTTGTGTGCAATTTGAAAGTATAAAAAAATTCTTGTATACCCAATTTATAGCAAAAAAGTTTCTCGCGCTCAGCAAGATCGCAATTTGCAACAAGAAAACTGAGGGATATTAGCGTCTAGGCGAAAGGTCAATAAAACATCCACAAAAAAGGGAATGGAAGTTTTTAAATTAAAACAATAAATTTGAGTGATTTTTGTCTAGTCAACCATAGTAAAAAATCATAATAAAGAATTTTTGTACTCAATGTACAATCAAAGAGATTTTTGACTCGTTTTTCTTCCTTTTTTTTGGATTTTTTGTCAGTATGAATAGGTTTGTTGGCAAAGTAGAGTAATAAGCGTAAAAGAAATAGCCTTATGTACAAAAAACTACTATTCTATATTACTATTTAATATTTAAGCTCTAACGAACAGTTGTGCAAAGTTTTGAAAGTTTTTTGCATCTTATAAACTTTACTCCATCGAACTTTAAAAAATTTAATTACAACAAAAAATGAATGTTTAATATGTTTACAAAAATACTGCATGTATACGCTATGTACAGAATTACTGCAAAACTCAATTTTTTTTCTTTTACATATTTTTATAACGAATTTAATATAGTTAAAATTTTACTATTCGTTCGAGCAGATGTGATTATACTTTTTCTAACTGTATGCAGTATTGTGCATTGTAAACAAAAACAAAAGAAATACAAGTTTTGTTTTTATGTATGGCTGTGGTAGTTTCAATTGTCTTAAGGATAATTTTTAATAGTATTGTTATGGTATTAATATGCGGTTTCACCTTTTATACATGCTTACGTACACTTGTGTTTTGCGCGTCTATAAAAACCTAGGTTTTTTGCGACAAAAGACGTAATTGGTTGCTTATAAGACATAAAAATCTTTTTTTGTATAGTTTGGGGTATAGGTTTCTGTAAAATTTATGATGGGATGTGTGTGCTGATTAAAAAAGCAACTTAAAAAAACATGTACTACAGCTGTTATGTATCGGTTTAGTAATTTACGTAGAGAACTTTAAATATCTGTTTAGACTGAGTTAATTATAATAAAAAATAAAATTAACTACAACGAAAAATCCTTACCGTTTTTATATTTTTTTAATTTTTATTTTTGCGCGCAAACACCTATGAACCTAAAAAATTGTTGTGGATAAACAGCCGTATTACTAGCACTAACTCTTTGTAGTTTGTTCCGTTTTATGTTTTTAGCATTTGAAAACAATATTTAATATATCCCTTGTTTTCTTGTTTTTTTGCTGCTAAAATTGTCTTTACAGCAACAAAACAATCGCAAAAGTATATTAAACGTTCAGACTAAATTTTGTGTAATACTTTCACATAGTTATTTTTGCCAATATACACATAGGCACTGTAAAAATATATTGCCGGCGAGCCCGCAAATGTAAGATTGCTTATGGCATATAGGAATGAGCAGATTTTTACATCAAAAAAATAGTGTTTATATGACAAAAAATTTTTTGCAAATATTCTCTTGTACGGTAAATACTACGAATAAGCTTTTGAAGATCTTTATCGTACCAATAAATTTTTAAGTGGGATAAGTTCATATGAGATCTACCTTAAAACATATAATTAATTAATCGTGTATATACGCGTAAGAATTTCCAGTTTATGCGTACAGTTTTGATATAAAACATTTTTATAATGTCATGTAAATGTGTTTTATTCAACCAGATTTCAAACTAAAATTTGTTTTACGTATGACAACAAAAGAATTGTTTTTCCTATAATAACTAGCTCAACTATCATGATCCAACAGACAATCTACACTATACTTTTTAAATGTTAGAATGCCTTGTAAAATTTTTGCCTCTAAAAGTGAGTTGTACATGAAAACATTTTTTTAAAGAAAAACATGTTTCTAGAAATTTTCGAAAACACTTAAATACTTTTAATAAGTGATAATGTAAATCAAAATATGAAATGAATGCTCATAATTTTTTTAATACTATGCCTTTTACAAAGCTAAGTATAAAGTTAAAGATAGGGTATAATATACGGTTAAAAGTTGAAGAATGTCTGCAAAAAGGCGGATTTATAAAAATTTTTCATTTTGCTTTTTTAGAATTAAATTTCTGTTTTAAAAAATATAAGGTTTTTTTTTACTATGTCTTGTATTGTTTCATTTTCTAGACGGTAAATGGACTGCTCTCTGATAATATCATTTATATTGTATATGCACGTAACATTTGGCTTGTTACTGATACGAAATTGTACGAACAGAATGTGTGTAAAGAACGTGGTTTATATTCTCAAAATAGCCTGAAATTCATTTCATGGTTTTTGTAAAACAGTAATTGTGATAAAAAAACGTTATTTAAATCTTTACTATGTTTTATGGTTCCAAGAACAGCAAAAAAAACCAAATTATTTTTTACGTATTTTTTATGTTATCAAAAAGGTTTTTTTAGTAAATTGTTATCTTGCGTATTGTAAAAATAAGTATCAAGAAAAAATTTTTAGGCTAACTAAAACCGCTAAACAGGGGATTTTGATTAAGTTCAAAGATTTATGAATGTTTTTTTCTTTGCATATAATTTCCTTTTATACAAGATACAATTCATGTATATCAATTTCATCTAATTGTTTTTTGTATTTTATCCTAAATTTACAGTTTTTGTTAAAAAGAATAACACTTCAGTTGCAACAAATTCCATCAAAAGATCAAGAGTAAAAAGGACTAACTAGACACATAGTTGTATACTAGAAGTAAACGAAAATATACCGATAATATTGTCTTACAAGTGACAATTTACATATGATTTTTGATTTTTATCTGTAAACAGGGACAATTCTTGTAAACAAGTACTTATTGTTTTTTTTGCTGTTTGTTTGAAAACAAAAAATACAATCTTAAAAATAAAGTTACCAAATGATAATTTAAAAATCAAAGACGAAAATATATTCAAGTAAGCGGTGTAAAATCTGTATATTCACCGTGAGAAAATTTGCATGTTCATCCCTGCCTGTAAGTTCTATTTTTTGTTTATCGTATTGTTTATTAAACGCCCGTATAAAAAAACTTTACGCACGCGAGAGCCGGCTGTATAGTGCGATCAAAAAACAAAATCAGTAGATAGTTGCAATTTTTGTATTTGTGTGTTCAAGAAATAAAAATTTTAATGAAATATTCTCAAATGAGGAAAGTAAAAAACATGTTTGTAATGTTGAAAACCGAGGACGCCGTTTTAGAGGCAATAAACTCTTTTTTGGTTTGTTTTATTGTACCATACTCTATTTGCAGCCAAACAGGTTTTATATTTGACATTTATACCAATAAAATTGTTTTTTATAATTCTTATACAGTCATGCGTACTTAAAATACAATTTATATTGTTTTATATGTTAAAAAATAGCAAGCAAACCAGCTACAATATATAAAAAAAATGTTGATTTAATTAAAACGGGTAAACGTGCGGTATAAATACACACTTACTACAAAAAAATTTGTTTGCCAAAGTATTGCAAAAGATTTTTTATCGTACAACCATACTTAGATTTTATTTTATTTACTGTTAGAAGAACACAAATAATTAGTACTATAAGATGCATGTAAAAGATATTAAAGGCCAAAACCGCGACTCCGATATGGAAAAATTGTGTAAAAGAATACTCTGTAGTGAACCTAGATTACCCCCAATTAAAAAATGAGATCAAATGTTAAGTTTGTATTTTAATTCATTTGTTCCACGTAGTTAAAAACTTTTTATTAATTTTGTTTTAAAAAAGATTTCTTTGTTGTCAGTTCTTATTTATATGAATTTTTTTTTCAAATGTTAAAGTTATAGCGCAAATAGATCAAAGGTCGCACAAAAAAAAACATACTATAATTTATGACTTGTGATCATATTTCAATAGTTAAATTTGACATTCTAAATCTTACAAATATTTGTTTAAAATATATATAGGTATAACTTGTCTCGTTTTCTAACTCTTAATAATTAGCAAAAACTAGTGTTATTTTAGTACCTAAAGCATGAACAAATTATAAAAAAAATGCAATATACATCGTGCAAAAATATACAAGAAACATGAAATCTTTTACAATGGAACTAAAAGTTTTTTCCTTAATTGTTGTATTGAAATCGTAATGTCGCAACTAAAGAAATCAACAGACCTGCGCAAAAACAGGAAATTTTGTAAATTTTTTCTTAAAAACCCCCATTTTTGACTTTTACCAAAATGGGATTTTTTTGTACTTTTTCTTGTTATAAAATTGTATATGACTAAACATCTTAGTTAATATTTATGCTTTTAGAAATCTTAGTTAATATTTATATGTTTTAATATCTAATAAACTATTTACTAAAATTAAAAAAAAAAAATTAAAAGATAAACTAAAAAAATTTCGGTCTTTTTTTAATATTAGATAGTATAACGCAAAAAATTGTACATGACAAATATTATTATATGGTTTATTTTGCGTATTTTACCCTATATTTGTATCTTATAAAATTCATACCAAAATAAAATAATAAAAAAGCAAAATGCGACAAAACAGCTATAGAACAACAACAATATAAAGCATAGAGTTTTTTTTTTGCGTTAAATAATTATAGAATCGTCGATAAAAAGATAAAAGCTCGTAAAGGTCATAGGAGGAGGGAACGAAAATAAGTCATTGGGGTATCAAGAATATGTTAGGGGGAGGAAATGATATCTGTTACACTAGTTTAAAATACTTTTACAGTAGAATTTAACTTTTTGTAAATTTTTCATAGATGATTTTTTTATTTTCCACTTATTCAAATTTATTAAAATTAAGCTTTTTTTGTTAATTTTTAGACACCCCTTAATTACAGGCGCACAAATTTTCATACGGGCAATTAGAATGCAAAAAACCTTGCCGCACCGTGCCCCGCTCCCCCAGCCCGGATATGCCACTGAACTGAGTACGTACAGTTTTGAATGCCTTATCAAAAATTACTGATATACGCAATTTGTAAAGTAAAACCTTAACAGGTAAATTCTCAAGGTCTTTATGCAAGTTCATGGGTAGATTTGACATAAAAACTATTCATTTACATTAGTATTATGTTTAAATTAAAAAATTTACGTGAAAAAAAAACTACATGAATACCAGATAGCATAAAAAAACCCGTAAAAACACATTTGTACAATAAATGCCGATTTTTTGTATTTTTTTTGAAAAAACAATGATTAAATTATTGGCAATTTTTTTTACTGGACAAATTATCGCAACTAGTTACAATTAGTTCGAATTCAAAAATATATGTAGAATTTTTCTAGCAACGCTAATTCTGGTAATAAGTGTTTTTGCATACAGGCATAAAAAAATATAAATATTTGCTATATTACAAGAAATTTGTTACAAGAACAAACATTTTTAAGCTTAGAATACTACAACTACCTTACAACTCTTTTTCGGAACATCTACCTCCTACATCTTTAGTTGTTTTGATTAATTTACCTGAATAATAATATGTCGTTACCCGTATCAGTCACACCAAAGCACGTAAGATATGCAGACTTGCTTGCCATACACTGCTATATAAATGGACTTATTATCACTTACGGAGACCTGCAGACCTCAAAAGTTCTTTCTGTATCATGCAATTTCTGCATGTGGTTTAAACGAGAATGTAATGATAAAAGCACAGAAAGAGACAGACTAAGTGTACAAAACACAAAAAATTCTAGCGGTTCAAAAAAAAAAAAGCAATTCTTATGAATTCTCTACATCCCCAAAAATATAGTGAATATCGACAAGTTAAAATGGAAGATGAAAGTATGAAATTTTTAAAGGCAAGCACATAAAAAAAATACACTGTATAATTGTGGTATTAAAGTGGGAAAGAGCAATTGCATAGCTATAAATTGCGATATTGGTGTGAATTTGAACAAAAAAAATTATTGTAAATGAAGTTGATGAGTCAGAAACAAGTAAAGTTACCAAAAGCTTCATGAGAAGTTATAGAAGAGATAAGGTATTATATAACAGTAAAGAAAATACTAAGGTTTTTTATGTGTATAAAAATCTTCTCTATAGGCATGTCCGAACATAATTAGTATATCGGAATGCATCATAAAGATGACAAGGAAAGGTATATATGCAGACATTAACAGTGGAGAGATTTCTAAGTACGCAAAGGCAGTATGTGCTTTCTAAAAACTGAAACCGAGCATCCTATTCTATCAATTATACCCCTTTATACTTGCATGTGATCGATCTACACACCAAGGGAAATCATATTTAGACATAAAAGTCTCATTTTAAATTCAAAAATTAAATGTGCAAATCTTATCTTATAGCCCCTTATTTGGATGAGAGACACTCCGGAGATATCATGTTGCATCTTATACAGCAGTTTTTTACATATATGGTAGGAAACTAAAAACTTATAAAAATTGGTCTACCTAAAGATGGGTAGGCGTCAATAAAAAGCATACTATAGGATTAGTTAAAAAATGTAAAACAATTCTTGTAGATTCCTGTAAAACGTTTTCGGTGCGTATTACATCAATTTGATTCAGTTTTAAACTAAATATTTATGACAATCTATATAAATATTTTTTAGATTACCTGTGTGAGCTTATAACATTTTACAAAGGACAATATAAATGCACTTCTACGTTGAACATATGATGTCCTAGATTCTTAGAAATAATATAGTAGTCTATGGGCAAGGTGCTAAAGTGGCTTATACGAAACAACATCAGAATCAAAAAATAGTTACAAGCGTGTAAAAATGCTTGTGCTATATATAGAGTTGGTTTTTATACGGAGAACGTGTAGATCTTTTTTGCTGAGTAAAAATAGTTCTAAAGAGATATCATTTAATTCAATACAATTATCACGCCAAGAATTCGAAATACGTTCTTTTTTAATATTTTTAATTGCATTTCGTACTAAAACACAAAATTCAAATAACAACAATGTTGAATTTAAATATTTAATTACAAAAAAGAGAATGGTAAATACCTACTATCATATACTAATGTTCAGAATTTTTTGAAAACGTATTAAATGTTGCGCTTGATACTAAAGATGTTCGAAAAAAAGATTTACAGATTTATAGTTTATCCAAACCGCAATAATCATATTTTTGCTTTGGGAAAGATAAGATTGAATTTTAGCCTTCGAGATAGATATGAAACGGACGTATGAGTACCCACGTTACACTGCCTAAGCACTTATTGGAGCAAGATATATAGTTTTTTTGTAAAACGAATAAATAATACGAGGCAACAATAGTATTCAAGGAAAAAGCTATTACAGACTATATAGAAGAATATGTAGAATTAACGCTTAGTGTATATGTACATGATAAGCATTAATCGGTCAGAATAAATAGAAGCTCTAATAATTCATCATTTGAAACCGAAACGAAAAATTACTTAAAATATTTTCAAAATCTTAGCAATTAGATTGCCTCTATATCGTGCGTTTTCCCTTACACAGCAACAGTTCAAGCTGATTTCATAATAATTGAATATATAAAATTAGATTATAAGATATCTTTGTTCGACCTTGGTCTCGAGTGGATCCTGCACTCTAAAGAATATGGACAGATAGTGCATTTTTAATAAAGGAGGGCCATAAAAGCTCACAACGAAATAGTAAAGTGACCCCAAGATAATATTGAGTAACTCTGGGTTTTAAATTTTCGACTTATGGAATTCAGGGTATAAATACTGAGTATTTATGAAGTCGGGTTCATGCATCTTAAGATTCAATATAAAAGTAAATACAAAAACAAAAAGTATATAGCGTATATTTGTATATTTCACTATATTATATACAAAATTTATAACAGCTGTAAAAATTGTAATTAAATAAAATAAAAAAACAAAAAAAACTGTAAGAAGAAATACACGTTAAAATAAAATGTACAATCTGACCCCATGGCATTTAAGTTAGTCGCATTATGCCAAAATTTTCAATAAGCTTCATGAAACCAAAATGTAAAGTATTTGTTTTTTTAGTTGTTGTCGTACAAGGTTTTGCTGCAAACTAGATATTAAAGTGGTTTTATAAAACGAAATTTTGCTTTATTGCTCATTGAAGTTTTTTCTACTGCAAAAAAAGCTTTTTTTATCAACTTTCTGTGTAGACATAAAATGCTGCTTTAGTACGTTGCAAATTGTTATTTTAAGAGCACAAAAAAAACCCTACATTAAAAACTATTTTTTTGTGCATCCTTTCTACAGAATTCCACGTACTTATTTTTACTGCCCAGAATTCCAAATACTTGGATTCATAAAATGTGGATTTTCGCAAACTTGGAAATCGCAATATCTGCAAAATCCTATATCTTGGCATTCCAAATACCCGGAATTCCGGAATTCCAAATTCTTAGAATTTAAGATACCTGGAATATCACAAGGGCGAAATTTCAAATACCTGGAATTACAGCATCTTGAAGTTTCAAATGACCGAAATCCGAAATACCCGGATCCCAAAATCTATGAATTCCAAATACCCGGAATTCCAAAATTGAATAGCCCAAATACCAGAAATTCCAACTGCTTTGAACTCCAAATACTAGGAATTCCAACTGCTTGGAACTCCAAATACCCGGATTTCCAAATACCCGTAATTCCAAAAGCTTGGAACTTCAAATATGCGAAATTCCAAAATCTTTTAAAGACAAAGGAACAGAATTCTAAATACCAATAGTTCCAACGACCCAAAATTTACAATTCATGTAATACATGTCCGCAATCATAACAATCCCATAGTCAAACCACCCAGTTTAAATGCATACGTTGCTACTTAATTTCGGTATTTTTACGCTATTTACATGTTTTCATGTTGATGCGGCTTTATAGGCGTTTAAAAAATAAAATCATTTTATCTAGACGTTATAGTAAAATATTTACTTGTGCAGGTGTAGATTTGCAGAGTTAGTTGCTTGCGGCTTAAAACATGGATGTAGAGTAAAAAAAAGTTGCATATAAATAAAAAAACCTTTTACTTTTATTGTTTGACTTTTGCTAAACTATCAGTATATGTTTGATTTTTGTATCTGCATCTTAGACTTATTGGGTGTTACTACGTTATCGTAGATTACACACTGTAATTGCGAACTAAGTTTTTTTTATAATGTGTAAAATTGAACATCTCTACGCGTCTATCTTACGGTTTTTTGTCACAAAGCTTTGCTCGGTTGTTGTACCCGTATGTATTTATATAAACCAGTTTTTTACCAATTTGAAGCAGCGCGGTATCAAACGAAATTACTGATTGCTTATTGAATAACAGAAAAAAAAATGAAGCGTATATATATCTGTATGTAAATACAAGTAAAATATAATCGGTAGATACGATTTTTGTACTTTAATTTGCAAAAGTAAAACGTTTATATATATTTAAAGTAGCCTTTTATTTTTTGGAATTGATTTATTGTAAAAAATGGTACTTTTTTCAGCACTGCATTTGTATTTTAGCTTATTAAAATACTAGTCATCTTGTGAACCAGCGATTTGTAGTTTTGCTGATGTTTCAACCTTACTAGCATAAACCAATTATTTATTTTTACATACCGCTGGAATACAAACGACTCTTATTAACAAGATACAAGAACAACTACCAATGTTGCTGTAATGTATATACAAAAATTGATTTTTTAGGCGTAAAATGTGTAATTAAATGTATATACAAATGCTCACACAGTTTAAATGCATATACCATCTTGTTAATTTTTTTTTTCAAATTTACAAAAAAATTAAAATATCCATACATCCTTTATATCATTATATACAGTTCTACTTTACATCAAGGTATTTTTGTTGTTTTACTGAGATTTCAAATATTATTTTGTAATTAAAATTTGTAAATAATCTTGCAGACCTAACGATTCGTCAACTTATTTTTTGTAAACCATATTTACGTTACAAAATTTACACAATTAAAATTATAAACCCTAGTAATATAAGCAGCAAATTTACAACTGTACGAACCAGTAATATTTTAGACACGAAATCTGTTTTTTGTCGGTGGTTTTTTATATGAAAACAAAAATCAAATATAAAATCGAGCTTTGATATACCAAATGTAACTATAATATGTGACTGTTACTTTTTTCTGCGCTTTCTTTATTTATGTATATCAGTGGCGTATCCAGGATTTTTTTACGGGGGGGGGGTTATGTAATTTTTTTATAGCGTTTAGAAATCAAAATATTAAAAC
>JAQFYM010006789.1:0-11233 GCA_034694785.1 Agrenia bidenticulata
CCAATTTTTTTGCATTTTTTTTGAGCTCATTATTATTACATGTATTTTTTTGTTAATTTTTACGACTGTGTGCTTAGTTTTCTATTTTTAGCCTTTTTTATGCATTTGGGGCAAAATGCACATTCGGCGCAAAATGTGCATAGCCCTTTATTTTGAAATTTGGGCCATGTATTTAGTAAAATGTATATATCAAGGCGCAAACCGAGGTACTCGCCAAGTTAATTTGCTTGCGCGCACGTTCATCAAGAATACAAACTTTTTTATGTTCAAATTCATTGGTTTGTATTTTGTTTTTAACATTCGCAGTCATAAATGTGGCACTGAAAATTAGTAGATATGCAAAATGACCTAAAACTCCAAAAAAACATGTATAAAAAGCGTCTACAAAATTTATACAAAAAAAAGCCAAAAACATAATAGGTAGCATTTAGTAAAATTTTACTAGTAATTGTACATTTAAGATTTTTTGTACCCAAAAATTAAGCAGCAATATTTATAGTGCATTGAATATAATTTATTTTATATTTTTTTAACATTTACCGACCGCTTTTAACATGACTAAATTTCCTTCTTAAACATTATGCGCCATAAGGCATTGTAAACAAGATATAATTAAAAAAAAACATAGAATACGACAATATGATGTAAAAAATGCATATGAGGAGATATGTTTTTTTCTTAAAAATACCACCTGCAAAAAACACCTTGCTTTTACCTTTTTTATCACCTGAACATTGCGTTCATTTGAAATGTTACCACTTTTTCGCCCTATTCATGGCAAGGTATTAATTACCGAGCAACATAGATGTCACAAAATTATTATATTGATAATATTGCTGTATAAAGAATGATCTTTATAATTAATATTTATGATTCAAATATTTTGTTTCTTAAGAAACAAGGATGCCTACGGGCTTGTCCAAAAAAACAGTTGTTTTTCTAAGTGTTTTCACAGGTTTTTTTCTAAAAAATATATAACATGTTTCGAAAAAAAAATTACTTTGCCTTTAAAAAACAAAACTTTGGTTGCACATGAATCACTAGCGTTTTGTTAGTGGACTGAACAATCCAACAAAATTAAAGTTATAGATTTAATATATATAATACAAGTACTTAGATATGGGGCTCCGCAAAATATGTACTCAAAAATAATGGCACGATTTTTAGGTCCTTCGTGGAGAAAAAATTTTCTTTTTTTGCAATCTTACAAATTCTCACCTTATTTGTACGCTAATATTATAAACGATATATATGTTGCATTTTGATAACTACACATTAATTTAATACATTGTCACAGTGATTGCGAATATTGTATGGGAGGCGGGCATGAAGTTCATTTTTTATTTCCCTCCGTAATGGCTCTTATGGTCGTCTATCGTATACATATTGTACCCAAAAAGGGCATATAAAAAATACTCGGTCTGAGAAAAAAACTCTTAGTGGTGTCTGTTCTTTAAATTTTATTCTTGAAATTGCCATTATTTTTTAAAAATCTTTGTTAATGTTAAATTACCGGCGTAATTGTTACGCTGTACGTTTTTTATTATGTATGAAGTTTATGTTAATTATACAACAAATTAAATTCAAAAAACTTTTAGACTTAGAGAACGAAAAATTGGGAATTTCATATTTTTAGAATGAAAGGTCAATAATAGAACATTTTTGTTTTTATGCTTCAGGTAAAAATGCAATAATATTTTTTGAGGTTTTTATTATGGAATACATTTAACTTAGTTGCATATTTTCGCTTTTTTAGATTTACAGAAAAAACCTGCTAATATATTAACAAGTAAATTAATTAAAATACTTCATTTATGAAGCTTAACGTAAAAATAGATGTGATTATATATAGGTATAATTTTAAAGTATAAGTTCTCTTTACGTTGTAGGGTTTATGAAAGTACTATTATAAATTATGTATAATCTAATGATTAAAATAAAAAATCACTGTCTAAAAATTTTTGCTATTCAATTTTGTTCAGCATCGTCATGGTTTTAATTGTAAGTGTCTTAAATAATTCTAGCCTTTCAGAATTTTTTATTGACTTAAAACAGCAAAAAAAATATGGTTTGATGGTGCCATCTATAATGGAATATATTGTATGACCATAAATGGGGGTAGTTTTTTTTGTCATCATTTTTTGTTACACATGTGAAAGTCAGATCCCGAAATTCGTCGGATTAAAGGGCTATAATTTTTTGAATGTATTTATGTGTTAGTAATATGTATAAACAGTTAATACGTCTTTTTGAGCAGTTATCAACCACTACATTTTGTTTTGTTAAAAAAAAGAAATAAAATTGTCTTGTAGATAATATACCGTATTTTTTGCAGTTTTTTGGTTTAAATTAATCTTAACCTAATTCAAGAATGATTTTACTAAACGTAAGCCTTTTTTGTGGCTGTTAATGGGTTATTTTTATTGATTTTTTAATTTCAATATTTTATTCATATAATAAAAAAATTTAGTCGGTAACAAAAATGTCGAATATATTTTAAACTATGGCAGAACTTAGCATAAAGAAACTAAAATTTGTGTGGAACGCATATCGGGTTCAAGTTAGCGGTCGGAAGTTCCGATATTGTATCTCTTTACAATTTAATTTTTCTAAATAAAAGAATCCGCTTTAATATGTCATTACTTAGAATAATCGTTTTTTTTGTGTATGGTATCTAAATTAAAGATAAGGTAAACACAAAAATAACAAAGTTGCAATTTACGCAAATTTATATAAAGACTAGTAAGAAAAATTATAAAGTTTGTATTTTTAAAAATGTTGGCGTTATCCATGTTCCTTACTCTAAATTTGTTAACTGTAATAAAACATACATGCGTGTAATTTTCACTATTATCTACTTTTCTACTATAAGTCCATATATTTGCTTCCTTATCCTAAAGTAACCAGCCTTTATGTTACCCACTATATACGCACTATAGTATATAAAACGTAATCGGCATATTTTCGATAAAAAATAATTTGCAACTAACCAGCTGCGCTGTAATCTATACACATCCACTGTAATAATGACGCAAAAATGCGTCATAGACTTTAAATGCGTAAAATTGATTATTATGTGCTTTATTTTTGATTTTTACAATTTTTTGATTTTTTTAAAATTTTTCTAAAATTTAAATGTTAAGGAAATGAATGGCAATAAGTCAATAATTAGACAGTTTGTAAAAGCTGTCATTTATAACCCCTTCGAAGAAATCTCTAAATTTAATTTTGTCTAATATGCTCTTACGTAGTAAGTTTTTCTTTTTTTCATGACGCATTTATGCGTAATACCGAGCCTACGACATAGAATTACTTTGTATTTCTGTGGAAGTTAACAGAAATTGCGCGTAATGTGTTGTATATTAATATAGAATTACAAAAGAAATAAGGATTTTAATTTTTTTCTCGATTAAGTGATGCATAGTGTGTCCAATCGAATCAAAACTTCGAGAATTACAACACATTTTTTCGATGCTTTGATCAAACATTTAAAACAAATTAGTTTTTTATAAATATGCTTTAAATTTACGATGAGTCTGCAGTTTCATATTTTTTGCGTCAAAATATAACATTTAAATGGTTAAGTTTAAAATTTACAAATAAGTCATAACATACCATATACGGCTAGAATTGTTTTTTTGCCATTGTAAACAGATAATGTTAGCAATAATATAAAAATGTTGCATTACTATCACTAATACGTATTAACAGGCATGTAAGACCTTTTCACATAATTTCATAATTTAGTTGGAAAAAAAACCAGAATTTTCGATATTTTAAAAACAAAAAGCTACATACTGTTTATGATTACAGTATTTTTTTACAAACTAAAGTAATTATTTTGCATTTTTTTGTGTAAATGTACTTTCTATCGGGTAATTGGAAGTCAGTGTCTAACGCTAATACAAAATAGAACCTTAAATTTAACTTATACTTCTAAAGTTTTGATTTTAGTAAAGAAGTATGATTATCTTAGTCAAATATCACCTTCTTATATTCATTTATTACCAGTCGATGTTACAAATGATAAAAAAGTAATAATATTTTTTATACAATTCTGGTCTAGTAAAATCTCTAAAAGCTACTTAAATTTGGTCTGCGTTTTTTGAATGAGTTCACTTACCCGATTGAATTTTTATGAAAATCATTTAAGATTTTTTATTTGTTTAAATTCTTATTTATAAAGCTAATATCCATCCATAATAAATATTTTAATGGGCGAACAATTATGCGGCCCGAAAAAGGTACGAAATCCGAAAAAGGTACGAAAAAAAAACTAAAAAAAACTAATATTCTCTAGATACAAAGTTGGAAATTTAATCAATTTCTTCTAATCTTAAGATATAATTATGACAATAAAATCCGGAAATTAATTCCAATTATTGGCAAAAGAGTAGTTTAGCAACCCTTTCTAAATTAGGGCGAGAATAGTCCCGATATTGTTTATTCTAGAACATAATATGCATAAATAGAAAAATATTAGTAATCTTAAAAGACAACTTTATAAATAAATGACCCTATTACTACCCCTAACCCTAACAATCTAACCCTAGAATCCTTCTATGAAGGGTTCTTATAACAAATAAGACTTAAATCTAGATAATTGTCGTATATCATGTTTGTTTATGTTTATAAAATTGGTTTTCGATGTTCTTTAATTTACAACAAATATAATTATTTTGTGTACCAAAAAATTGGGGCATATTTTTATATTTGCCCCCAAAAAGTCGGGGGAGGGCTTAACTACTCTTTTGCCAGTAATTGAAATCAATTTCCGGATTTTATGTTTTTAATTATATCTTAAGAATAGAAATTAAAGGTTAAATTTCCAACTTTGTATCTAAAAATATTAGTTTTCTTTGGTTTTTTTTTCGTACCTTTTTCGGATTTCGTACCTTTTTTGGGCCGCATAATTATTTCCCATTTTAATGTTTATATTGGTATTTATCGGGTGTCGGAAGTCACTTATGTACGCCTATTTGATTTTTCTAATTTTGCCCCGCGTAAATAAGATACCAGCTCTTATACGCCGTAAGTAGCCTCAGTTTTTGGCTGAGGCTTTTGGATCCCATTCAGCAAGGTGTTGACATATGACGACAAAACGGTACTACTATACTTTGATCCCCCAAGAGGGTTCTGATCCCCCTATGATTTATGTTGAGGGGGGAATTAAATACAATTAATACATTTTTAATACCCCATAAATCATGGGGGGATCAGAACCTTCTTGGGGAGGGGGGTTCAAAGTATAGTAATGCCGAACAATTTACTATAAAAGAAAACTGCATAATATGCAGGCTGATTTAAAATCGGGATTCCCTATTTTCCCCCAAAAATAAGCTAAAATCAGGATGAAGGCTGTTTTTTAGACCTTATTTTCGGGAAAAATAGGGATCGGGTCAAAATAAGTTAAAAATGCATTACTAAACAGTCTTAATGAATCTTGTATACCTACAGTTTGTATTTTAAACCTTTATTATTGCATAAATTTGCTTTAAAAGAGATTTTTATTACACAGACACCAATAAATATTTTTTTTATAAAAAACAAAACTCATAAAAAAGCGAACTTTAGAATGAGTTCATTTAAATTACATATTTAAGCATTCGACGCAAGTATTTTACATGTGGAATAATATTTTACCCGTAAATTAAATATGCAATAAATCCATTTTTACATTCGCAAACTGTTGAGTAACAAACCAAAAATCGTAAAAACGCAACATGCGACAAAAAACAGTAAGAAAACTAATTTTATACACAAAGCTACGGCAAGTACCCCCTGTTTACCTCTGTAAATGTAGCGTTTTTACTAAATTATATTCGGAATAAAAGACATTTTTGTTGTTTGTACATATATAATGCAGCCTGTGTGAATATTATTTAGAATTTAAAAGTCGCTTTTATATCGGCTAAATTAATAAATGTTGTAGCGTTTTTTTTCTAAAAAATTATATGCATTAGTTAAAAATTCATGTTTATATATTTTTTTAAAGGTAATATACACATCTCATTTTTTTGTAGAGGTATATGTATACTTGGGTAGAATATAGGCAAGCCAAAAAAATAGCAAACAGTATAAATATTTAGAATTAACTATGTGACCGTCTTAGTAGAGTCGAAACAGCTTTTAATGGTAAATAGATGCATCTATCTTTTCAAAAACAATAAATTATGGTTGTTTTATATTGATATTATATAAAAATTTGGATAAGTTAAAATTGTTGTTAGTATAAGAATTTATTTTATAATATTATCTCAATACATTTTTATAAATCCCGAAAATAGTAAAATCCTTATTTTAGGACTTTTTTGGGATTTTGGCAAAAATCCCGAAAATAAAAAAGCCTGGTAATACAGGATGAAAATTGTTTTTTAGGAAAAACAATACTTATATCTAAATTTTTTAATAAGGTTGGATTCATGCTTAAGAATGTGCAGATAACCCTAAAACAACCGCAAACTTTTATTTAGAACCAAAAAAACGTTATTGTAGGTTTAACAAAGAAAATGTACGAATAATTACTTTTGTTTTACTAAAATACTTAGTGTACTTGTTTACAAAAGAAAAAACTCTTCATTGTATTTTTTTGCATATAATTACAATAATTTTTTATATTTTAGAGCGAAACTTAATTCAAAAAACTATGTTCTATTTACCAGCATAAAAATACATATACTACTGTATCAGATCTTTAACATCCAGTTCCATTTCTTTGCAGACTAAATTGAACAACGGAACCCACTCTATTTGGCTTTTTACTAGGTTAAGTTGTTCTTTTTTTCCTCACAAATACAAAGATTTTTTATGATGTTTTTTATGTACATATCTATAAAATAAAGTATAAAACGCGAACAAGATGCACTGTCAAGTAAATATCTTTGCTACCGTATTTTAAATATTAACGTGTATTAATTCATGCAATATGTTAAATTGTTTTTTTTTGCAAGTTTTTTAAAACTCGTTACAGTGGCGTACCCAGTAATTTTTTAGCCAGGGGGTATCAGTGTTTTTTTGTAAAAGTTGGGCTTAAAAACCTTGTTTTATGATGTTAAAAAGTTTATATTTTTTTTGGATTCTTAAAATAGCAAAAAACTCTGCTCAAAAAAAGACACCCCTTAAATAAAAGCGTGAAAAATTTTCTGAAGGGGGGTACACCCCTCCTACTCCCCCCTCCCTCGGTGATCGCCTGACTCGTTAATTAAAGTCAATTACATTTTATATTCCGGTGACCTTTATTTTTTTTTGGCTAAATTTTTAGACAGTGGGCAGCGGATTCTGTAGGGTTCAATGGTTTTACCTGTAGCAAAAAACTGCACATAATTTTAGTTTATTATAATGTTTGACAGTTTAATAATTGTCGCGCGCTGTGCCGGGGACCCATGCTGAACGGGGTAAAATACCAAAAGACAATTGGATACGGAAAACGTAACATATGGTAAATATGAACATAAATGTACTAGAATACTAAAAAAATACATTTTTTTAGAAAAAAACAAAATTCAAGATTTTTCAGTTTTTTATTGGAAAAAAATTTTTTGCTAAAATTAATCAAATCCTTTACAAAATGCACTTATATACTGTTAAAAAAATTTAACGCTTTGTGGTTTTTAAAATTAAGTTTTACTGTTATTTTTTCGTTTTTTTGCCCCCAAAAACCCCGTTCAGCATCGGTCCCCAGCACAGCGCGCATAAATAATTACTTAAACAGGAGTATGGCAAATACCCAAAAAATACAATATTGACTTTAACTAAAAGTGTTAAAAATTTGAACGTCACGTTAGCTTTGTTTGAGTTTTACCTGTAAAGTAGACAGTTTTAACTCGTAGGAAATTATGAAAATTTAAAATATATTTAAACTTTATTCTTGACAAAGTCAATATGTAATATTGTATGATACTAATTTTTCATTTAAAAAATATTTTAAATAGATAGTTTTTGTCATATAAACATAAAAATCGATTAGAAATGTTATTTTTCATATAATTACTGATTTATGTTAACTTTTTGTCTTATATCCTTTCTTAGTTATAATACAAAAAAAATTAATGCAATGTTCTTTTTATTTATACTTGATTTTTTTGCTATTTTTTGCCCAAGCATGAGGGGTACCCCAACTTTGTAAAAGGTTACCAAATGTATGAATTAGAGACCTACACGGTCCGGTATTTGATGCGAGGACCGAACCGCATTTTTCAATCGCATAACCGACCCGGCCCGGATCGGAAGGTTTAATAACCGGGCCGGAGGCATAAATTATGCCAAAATTTTATTTTTTTGAAAAAAAAAATCCTTTTATAAATTTATTAATGATCTTATAAACCTAAAAGTTATGTACAAAAAACAATCAATATGTTTTTTTTTGCTGTTTACGCAACCTAGCTATGAGATAACAATGAACAAAAATATGTTGGATTAACCCATAAAGTGTTCTTTTTTTACTCGTTTACACAAAATATAATGAGCTATTTTTACGACGTTGGTATTTTAATATACAGAAAACGGATTAAAGCATAAGCATGTAAATATGCTACATATTAGTTCGCAGGATTTTTATTTGCATATAAAGTCTGCATACGTGACATCACATTTTATTATAAAAGCACTTTTTTTAACACTGAATGTGCACATATTTCATTGTAATATTATTTATGTGCCGTTAAATAAAAAATTTAACAGTCGACTTTTACCTATATTTACCTGATATAAAAAATCAAATAAAAATTCTTCTCGGAAAGTAATAAGTGGAACGGACCAGAATCCAGACCGGTTCAGAGCGGCCAGTAACCGCCTCGTACAGGTCTTTAGTGTGAATACCGTTAAAATAATCTTAAAAGTAATTTTTTTTAGAAAGAATTTATTAAAAAAAATTGTTGTTCACACACCAAAAACGTAAAAACTGCAATAAAGCCTTAAAAATTTCTATGCTTTTCAGTAAACTGTTAATTTATCTCTTTGTTTGTTAAAATAGAAGAGTTTAACAACCCTAGTATCAAGGAAAACAATAGAATGATCAAAACCCATATAAAAAATACCGTAGAAACCTTGTAGGTGCATCTATATACAAACCAAAAACTTTTGCTTGTGTTCTATGTTTTTTTTGATAATTCTGTTCTTGTTTCCTTTTTAAGCACGCTGTGACAACAGTCAACTTTTTGGGGTGTTTTACAGTACCGATTTGTTATCCCTCTCTTTAGCTGCTCGTTTACATCGTTTATTTGCATAGAATATAAAATACATAAAAAAGACAAAAAAAAAATTACGGTAGAACATTTTTTCATTCACAGTAAAAAAGATGTATTAAAGAAGAATGTATTTCTTTTAAAGGAAAAATTAATACAAAAACAGTTTACTTTCGTGTAAATAATGATCTAATGGTTTTCTTGACATATTAAACTAAAAAAAACATAATAGTGAAAGTATAAACCTGATTCAACTTTAGAATTTTCATTAGAAAAAAGATACAAAACATGATTACGAATTCAACATTTTACAACTTGTATTAGACCTTGAACCAAAGCAAAGGCAGGTACGAGGCGCAAAATTATTCATGTCCCTATTTTCTGACAATGTGTACGCTCAATTCAGTGGGAACTTTTTGTGTGAAAAATCAATTTAATAAACAAAAAAAAATACGAAAAATTGTAAAGAGTATGCCTTGCTTTAAATTTTAGTTTTGAACAAAAAACTACAAACCATGCTGGTTAAATAAAAATACAGGCTACGCCCATGACACATACACCAGTGTTGGGTTGACTCTTTTGCTGCCTGATAAAACCAAAGCGCAAAAACTAGAAAACAAGTCACTAGTAACTGTGCACGCATTGTTTTAGGCAAAAAAAACAAAAATGTATCTATACAGTAGATTCCCTTAAATTGAGAGCTCCTATAAATGAGAAATTATCCTAATATGGTAAATTATTCGTGGAGAAATGTCTTCATATATTACCAAATAACTGCAAAAATCTACAAAAAATACTAAACTGCACCGTGTATATTTATTTGCAAATTATTTACTACTTTTTTTTTCTACTTTTTCGTTTGTAGTTTTATTAATCTCTCAAAATACAAACGTTCATAAAATAAGAGATTCCACTGTAATACTAGCAAATTAAAACTGCCATATTTTGGTTCTTTTCTGCATCACTCAATGTATTAAAATCAAAAAGAAAAATGTCAACAGCAAGTTATCAAAATTTGATAATCAATTTACAAGCCATAGTCTTTTATCTTTAAAAAAACAATTTAAATAAAAATTTTGGTTGTAAAATGACGTTAAATGCAAAAAAACTTTTTTTTATAATCGTGGTTTTTAAAAAAAATTGTTTTAAAGAAACATTTTTTGTAAGTTTGCGGTATTTATAAAACTTAAACTTACAAATAAAAATTATAAAAAAAATGGCATTGCGCGTATTTCTTTTTTGAAAAAAAAGCAACGTATAGTCAATGCGCTCATTTTTTAAACAAATAAACTCAAAAATTTCTGACGACAATGTAAACTTAAAGAACATTTTATAATTAACTTTCCTGTATGTCTTAAAGCACAACATTTAAAATTCTGTTTTCTTTCAATTGATTATTTATTAAAAGCGGCAGTCATTATAGCCAGTATTATGAGAATGCGAATTGGCTTGTAAATAAGTTTTTGCAACCCATATTTGAGGTCGTAATGTAAGCATTTTTTTTATTAAAACTAAAACGTGGTATTTTTATTCCAATGACACAAAAAGTTCAAAAAGCAGTATTTTAAACAAAACAAACAACTATAAAAACAAAAACTGGTACAGGCTTTTTTATATAAAAGTTAACACATTTCAAAACGTTTTTTTTTATTGTAAAATACCGTTCGGATTTGTAAATTATACACAATTTTATATGAAAAAAGCAAAACTGAAATTTTAGCCTATTTTTAGCCTTTGCTTGGTTTACAAAGTATTCATGTTTTCTGTTAATCAAAAGGGTTATTTTTTATCTCAAAAGTATGCGTAGAACTTTTTGAAGCAGCAAACTACTCACACAGTTTTTTTTACTAATTTATATTACAATTTTTTTACCTAGTATACTTTTTAATCATTTTAATTTACTTAAAAACGACCCGTTCTGATTTAGGTCTATAGACTTTTAAAGAAGATGCGAAAGTGAATTCCACATCTATACGCGCAACGTATTCGCCTGGCAAAAAGTTGCTTACTAGTTGATTAAGTCATCTTTTACACGTTTAGTAAATATCATT